>JALAZF010000108.1:5547500-5582500 GCA_022829125.1 Lathyrus tuberosus | reverse complement strand
ATAATAATAATAATAATAATAATAATAATAATAATAATAATAATAATAATAATAATAATAATAATAATAATAATAATAATAATAATAATAATAATAATAATAATAATAATAATAATAATAATAATAATAATAATAATAATAATAATAATAATAATAATAATAATAATAATAATAATAATAATAATAATAATAATAATAATAATAATAATAATAATAATAATAATAATAATAATAATAATAATAATAATAATAATAATAATAATAATAATAATAATAATAATAATAATAATAATAATAATAATAATAATAATAATAATAATAATAATAATAATAATAATAATAATAATAATAATAATAATAATAATAATAATAATAATAATAATAATAATAATAATAATAATAATAATAATAATAATAATAATAATAATAATAATAATAATAATAATAATAATAATAATAATAATAATAATAATAATAATAATAATAATAATAATAATAATAATAATAATAATAATAATAATAATAATAATAATAATAATAATAATAATAATAATAATAATAATAATAATAATAATAATAATAATAATAATAATAATAATAATAATAATAATAATAATAATAATAATAATAATAATAATAATAATAATAATAATAATAATAATAATAATAATAATAATAATAATAATAATAATAATAATAATAATAATAATAATAATAATAATAATAATAATAATAATAATAATAATAATAATAATAATAATAATAATAATAATAATAATAATAATAATAATAATAATAATAATAATAATAATAATAATAATAATAATAATAATAATAATAATAATAATAATAATAATAATAATAATAATAATAATAATAATAATAATAATAATAATAATAATAATAATAATAATAATAATAATAATAATAATAATAATAATAATAATAATAATAATAATAATAATAATAATAATAATAATAATAATAATAATAATAATAATAATAATAATAATAATAATAATAATAATAATAATAATAATAATAATAATAATAATAATAATAATAATAATAATAATAATAATAATAATAATAATAATAATAATAATAATAATAATAATAATAATAATAATAATAATAATAATAATAATAATAATACACGGGATTGATAAAAGCATTATGAATACTCTACAATTAAAAAAAACAAAATATATCAATATGGTTATGAAAAGCAACCAAAATCAATAATACAAGCTGAACCACAATAAAAAAACACAACAACAAGAACATGTTTATATCTAGACAATCAAACTCCAACTTTTTTCTTTACTACATGCAGTTATGAAAAAGCTAGGAAGCGTGGGTAATTTTAAAATGGTGAAGTACTGGTATCGGCTACGCACCCGTACCGGATACTCGTACCGTACTCGTGGTAATTCATTTTTTTTTATTATTTGATTTTGAATGAAAATTGTAGTTTTCTCAAATATCAATATAGTGTATTTATGTATTTTAATTTTTTAATATTGTATCTTATCATTATTATTTGTTTTTTCAATTTTTTAGAGTTGTATTTTGTTATGAACCTAATAATTTAGTTTTCTATTCATGCATTTTATAGATAATTTTTATTTCTTATTAACGTACCCGTACCTTAATTTTTTTTAAAATTGTTGTATTCCGAACCGGTACCAGTACCCGCACCGGGTACGTACCCGTACCTATGCATAATAGTGAAAAAGCTAAATAATGAATTCAATACCATTATTCTCAAACAACAACATCCCAGAATTCGATTTTGATCAATTAACCTTTAAACTTGGATAAAATTTTTATTTTATCTTACTTGAATGCTTGCAACATGTCGATGATAACTGTAGCTTTTTGTTAAAAACGCATTACTGGTGGTAGGACTAACAATGACAATGATGTGAATATAGAGAAATTGGAGTGCCAAAAAATAAAGATAAAAAGAACGAAAGATTGGGTTTTTTTTTTTTTTTAAAAGCCAAAATTAAACCTTTTATTAAAGATGCACAAGGAGTGCTGAGAATACACCAATACTACAAACACCAGCTGACTGCAAACAATGAGATCAGCCCACACTAGTTCAGCAATAGACCAACTCACTGCTACAAAACTACATCCTACATCAAAACAGCAAGATAACCACCTGCATCATATAACCCCATCCATCACACACCCTCCAAATGTAGACTACTCCTCAAACTCTATACTATACACCGCCCCCTATTCACTCATCTATCAAATAACTATGCACTTCTACTCCACACTGAATAGAAAGAAATACACAACAGCTCACAGCCCCGGATCTATAGTGAACTCATCATCCATTACGTAGCGCAACGTCTATATCAAGAACTCCAATACAAGCCCACACTTTGGTATCACTGGATAATCCACCCACTTCACGCCCACCCTATGCACCAGCCAACACCCTCCCCATCCATTGCTCTGCACTCCTTCCCATTCATCTGTTAAACTTACAAACACACTCTTTAAACACAACTCTTCACCAACACTCTGCCACGATCTGTTCCTTCAAAACAAATTCTACAGATACACTTATAACAGGTGCATCCTTATATTAAAAAGCAATCTGGTTACATACTCCTGGTACAAACAGCCAAACCCGCCACCCTACAGCCCCCTGATACAGACAGCCCACCTTACTACATCCTAATCCAAACCCCTCCGAGCTTCCTGCAATCTACACTACTGTTGGCTATAATCTCACCAATCAAGGCAGCTGCTACTCTTACTAACACCCCTATACCAAAATTTGCAGAGAATACCAACTGTACTGTAAGTTTACCAACTGACAGATAACACTTCTAGCTTAGCTGGTCCAAAGGAACACTCATTTGTAGCCACCAGTCTAAAGTTCAACACTTGAGCCCTCTCCTAAGCGCACACACCACTTCAAAAACCAGTTGAATTTCACACTGATCCTGCCCTCAGATCATCTACTGCAAAACCCTTCCTCAACATACCACTCCCTCCACTCTACCCACACTGCACCACTAACCTCTTTACCATTCAGACTTCTGTTCCACCAGCCTCTCATTCCCACCCAAGACACTCTCTAGGGTGCGAAATCCACTGATTTAACTGATAAGAGAAACCTTTAACTTTAGCTTTCAACCATCTCCAAGACAAAGCCTGAATCTCCCCTACACAATCTCCACTACCTTTATCCACTTGTCTAAATATCTTGTTATTTCTACGGTACCAAATCGTCCATATGCACGCAAACCATATAACTCCCAACCTTTCCTTGCTTACTCTCCCTCCACTAGCTATGCCCATGAATTGATGAAAATTCTGCTTCACAGACTGGTGTAAAACGAAATCAACTCGAAGCCACCCTAGGATCTCGCTCCATGTTAGCCAAGCTCGCGGACATTCGAAGAAAATGTGCGCGATATTTTCCTCTCTACCGCAGCCCAATGGACATGAATTTTGAGATGCCACTAGGATACCCCGACTGACTAAGTTATCCATGCTAGGGATTATGTTCTGCCAAATTCTCCAAACTAGAATCGATACCTTCGCCGGTACTATACAGTTCCATGTTGCTTTCAATTCCGAATCATCTCCTGTTGTTGTTGTCGCCCCTTCCATAATTTTTCCATACGCTTCTTTGACACTATACGATCCCTTATTCCAACACCACTTATCCGATTCATTTTCTGCCAGAACTATTCTATGTATCCTGCTTTGAAGATCTTCCACCTCTCTTAAATTCTCCTCATTCAGTCCACTCCACCAATTTGTACTATAATCTATTTCACTATTATAGTTGTCTACTACTTCCCTGACTGTAATATCCTTCACTGCTGACCTGCTGAATAATTCTGGGAACATCTCTTTCGGCTTCCTTCCCTCCACCCAAGGGTCTTCCCAAAAGTTAGTTTCCTTGCCATCTCCAATTTTTTTCGACAAATTCTCATCAAACCAATCCCCCTTACTATCTCCTTCCTCTTTATCTACCCTCTGTAAATCTCTCCACCATAAAGATGACTTTCTATTCACTCTACCTTCTCCCACACTATTAACTCCATATTTAATACTTAATACTCTAACCCAACGCCTATTCTTCTCATTGATCAGCCTCCATTTCCATTTTCCAACCAGGGCCAAATTAAAGACATTTAAATTCTTAATGCCCAATCCACCTTTTTCCTTTTCTCTACATATCTTGTTTCACTTAACCCAATGAATACTTCTACCATCCAATTCTCCACCCCATAAATAATTTTTGAACATTACCTCCAGTTTGTTAATGAAACCAGACGGTGCTCTGAAAAATGACAGGAAATACACCGGGATATCGCTTAGTACATGTTTTAACAGAATTATTCGACCGCCAATTAAGATATGTTTATTATTCCATCTCGCTAATCTCCTTCTCACGACTTCAATCACCGGTTTCCACATACCCAAGCTTCTATGATTACCACCCACTGGCAGACCTAGATATTTAAATGGTACACCACTGATTTTGCAATTAAGCACCTCTGCTGCCTCCTCCAGCCATTCCTTGCTAATATTCACTCCCATCAGTTGACTCTTGTGGAAATTTATTTTCAATCTCGATACGACTTCAAACATCCGTAACACAGCCTTTATTATCCAAATGTTTCTCCAACTCCTTTGTCCCATTATTATAGTGTCGTCCGCATATTGTACGTGCGACACTCTCACCTCTCCTTTTCCAAACGCATACCCTTCAAACATGTTTTTGTGGACGCACTTTGCCATCATTAGGTTTAGACCTTCCGCTGCCAGTAGGAATAGGAAGGGTGATAACGGGTCCCCTTGTCTCAATCCTCGGCCCAACTTGATTTCCTCTGTAGGGCTGCCATTAACTAGTACCGACACTCTAGCAGTCCTCAAACACTCATTAATCCACTTCCTCTACTTTACGTCAAACCCCGTCATTTTCATCATGTAGTCAATGTAATCCCATTCCACCGAGTCGTATGCCCTTTCAAAATCCGCCTTAAAGAGAATAGCTTCTCTTTTCCTCCTTTTTGCATCCTCTACAAGTTCATTAGCAATTAGAATGCAATCACCAATTTGTCTCCCTTCCAAAAATGCAAATTTTGTCTCATCAACCACCTTATGAATCACCTTTTTTAGCCTTCTTGCGAGTAATTTCGCTAATACCTTGTACATAACCCCCACCAATGAAATTGGTCTAAATTGTGATACCTTATCCGCGTTTTCTACTTTCTGAATCAAGGTTATAAATGAACTGTTTACTCCTTTCACCAGTTTACCGTTAGCATGAAAGTCACTAATAAATCTGCCTATTTCTCCTTTTATAAGATCCCAAAATTCTTTTATAAAACCAAAGTTGATATCGTCCGAACCTGGACTTTTCATATCTTCGCAATCCCACACCGCATCTCTAATTTCCTCCTCTGTAAATGCTGCAGTCAGATGCTCATTATCCAATGTATCAATCCTCTTAAAGTCAAAATCCTTAAGCATGGCTTTCTTTCCTTTACGCCCCTTATACAACTCAGTGAAGAATGACACTATCTCTCCTTTAATATCCTTTACCTCTTACAACTTCACCCCATCCGTCTCTATACTCAAGATTTCGTCCTGTTTTCTTCTGCCCGCAATACATCGTTGGAAAAACTTCGTATTAGCATCACCTTCCCTCAACCACTTTATTCGCGATTTCTACCATATCATGCTAGTCTTCAATTTCGACATAGATACCAACTGTTCTACACATTCTCTTCTCATAACCACCTTCTCTTCTGATAACGTTACCTCCTCTCCCTTATGCTTTAACTCATTAACTCTCCTTTTCATTACTGCAATCTTTTCATCTAAATTCCCGGTGTGATTCTTACTCCACTCCTTAATCTTCATTTTTATCAGCTTGAGTTTTTCTTTTAGGACATAACCGCCCCATCCTTGTACCTCTAATTTCCTCCAAGAATCTTCAACAAATTTGTGATACCCGTCCAACTCTTTCCACCCCTCAAATAATCTTACGGGTTTTGGGCCCCAATTCACCACCTTCTCCCGTATCATTATCGGATAATGATCAGATAAGTTTTTTTCTAAGCATTCCTGATAACAATTTGGCCAAAGCTCCAACCAACATTCTGAGACTAAGAATCTATCTATACGGCTCATCGATGTACCTGCTAAATTAGACCACGTAAAACGTCTACCTTTTAGAGGAAGATCCACCAGCCCTGATTCTACTATAAAATCATCAAATTCTTCCATTTCCGCACCCCTATGATACTCTCCTCTACCTTTTCTTTCTGCTTCCGATCTAATTGCATTAAAATCCCCTAGAATGCACCAAACGCCCTCCACTTCTGTTTGTATTACCTCCTTCAGTTCCTGCCACAGCCTTCTTTTACCAACTCTTTCACAAGGAGCGTATACGTTCACAATGTTCACCTTCAAATCTTCCTCCCCCCAATTCCCTTTCACCCCGATGAAGTTATTTCCTTTAAATTCTACACGTTTTCTATACACTTTAGAATTCCACATTAACAACAAACCACCCCCTCTTCCTTCCGCTGCTTTGACGCAAAAATCGACATCACTGCCTCCCCATACTTTCACACAGTCCGTCCCGATCCATTCTCCCAGTTTTATCTCTTGTATCCCAATACAATCCGGGTTGTTGGATTTGATTAATTGCGCTAATTCCTTCTTTTTAACCAGCCCCCCAACCCTCTGATATTATAACTAATTATCTTCATATATTTTTATCAACTATCTCCCCACCCCCTTTCCATTTTCGCCCTTCACCTTCCATCATGTCCCCCCCTCTAGCCTTGTTTATTGCTTTCTTATCCCTCTCTTCATTCATAACTAAACACTCCACTGCCCCTGCTTCTCCCCCTACGATCTTTATCCCAATTTCCTTAGCAAATTCGACTACTCCCTCAGCCACTCTCTTCGCATCTCCATGTGCTGCCATCCACGCTTTTTTTTCTTTCTCTATTGACTTTTCTCTAGACTTCTCCTGTTTTACCCTTTTCTTTTTCCTCTGTTTGCCTACTACCTCTCCTGACTGTATTGCCTTAATTTTCCGGATTAACCTCCTTTCCTTTATAATTTGTTTTCTTCTCTTCCTTCTCTCCTTCGACCCTGAATCATACACTTCTATGCCCTCCATACCGACGATTCCTACACCTTCTTTTTTTATTTCTTTGTCTTTAATCTTCGTAATAATCGACTGTGCATGCTCCTCTTCATCTGTGATTCTAACTCTTTGACCTTGGCCTTCTGTTACCATTGTTCCCCCTTCCTCCGTAACTTCTATTTCATTTGTGTCTGTTTACCCTATTTGCCCCACCTTTCAATTTCCATCTTTTTCTTTCTTTTCCAGACTTTCTTTCTTACCCATATTAATATCTTGGGTCGCCTTCGCTTTGTTTGTTATACTTAAGCCCAATATATTTTCATTTCTTTCTCTATCCATCTGGGCCGTTAATTGTGATTGTGGCCCATTTATCATCGCCTGACTAGCTACTCCTACTCCCAGCCGCCTATCCACTCCTTTGTCTGCTGCGTCAACTATTTTTTCCTTTTCCCATGTGACTATTTTATTGTTATTAATTTTCTCTTTATCTTTGGACTCCGAACCTTTTAAATGCGCCGCCCACTCTTCCCCGACCATCATGATTGCCTCGAAACTCTTCTCTAATTCATTCATGCCTTCCAACCCTTCGTCTTCCTCCATCTCTGTCGCCCATCTCGTTTCGTCTTCCATGTCTGATTCTACTTCGTCCTCGTTATCCATCTTCTTGGACGATCCTTGTGGTTGTAGGTTTAATGGAGTAGTGTAGGCTTCTTCCTCCATTTTGATGTTGAAAACATGGTTGTTTACCTTGACTCGCACTACCTTATTAATCGATTCCATCGCCGTTGTTCTCAACAAACATCTTGCTACATCCATTCTCTTCCTACTCTCTGTGTTGCTGTCCAATGCTAGTACTTTACCCCTGCTAAGACACACCAACTCAAAAAATTTCTTATTCCAGCCATGCACAGGAACGCCGTACAATCTAACCCAAGTTTCTCTTCCATTCATCACTGCCTCCGGATACCACCTATCTATTCCGACAAACCAATGCTGGAAAAATTCCTTCGCATCCTTAACCAGTTCTTCAAAATCTTCATCTTCTTGCACTTTAATGAACACTTTGCTCCCTCCCAAAGGAATAATCTCAAGAGATAGTATTCCAATATCCATTATTTTTTGCTGTAACACCGTTACCTCGTCCGTATTCTGAACTCTCCCTACATACCCTTTCTCAGCCCACTTCAAATCTTCCACATCTGCTGTATAATTTAAGCCCTTCCAATCTTCGTTCCCCTCCAAACTCGTCCCCTCATTTCTCCTATTATCGTTCTTCACCGCACTCACGTAGCTCCGTCCTTCCGTCCTCACCTTCTCAAATAACTTACTCCGTCTCGCACCTCTGTTTTTCATCTCTATTCCTTGTTTGCTCCCCACCTGCCTCTCTTCTACCTTATTCTTCTCCTTCCACATTTTATAATCTGTGTTCATCCTCCCCCTATCCATGTGAGGTTCCCTATTGAATTTTGATATGTTGGCCCATATCTTATATGTATCAAACCAAACATTCCGTAGTTGCTCCTCCAGTCTCTGCTGGTTCTTCACCTCTGCGAATCTCGCAAATCCAAATGGTTTCCCGACTCTGTTGTTCTTGTTTGGGATAAATATATCCACAAGCCTTCCAAATACTGAGAATTTTCTTATGATTTCCTCCCTTGGAGTTTCCTTCGGAAAGTTAGTGAAGTAGCAATTTGTGATGTTCTTCGTATTCCCGCTTCTGAATCTTCCTTTGCTGTCTTCTCGCTTTCTTTTATGACTAACCTATATCCATCCTCTCTCTTTTTCATTTTCTCCGTCACTCCTACGTCCCTGAAGTTTCTGTGTATTTGACTGCATAATGGGACTTCTATTTTTTAAAGTCTTGCTGAGACGTTGATTGTGTTGTTGAACAGCTGCGCTCATCTGAATTTTGTGGTACCGACACCGTAATGTAATAAGATAAGAAAGATTGTCATTTGACAGTGACACACCCTAATGCCCCAGCTGCAAGAATGTGAAGAAAAGCCACATTACAAGTGTCAAAAAGGTGGAAAAAAGTTTTTTCAAAACTTGAATTGATGAACTAGGTTGTTTTAACTTTAAAAAAAATGGATTATTTTTTTTATATTTTTTAAAATGAATTTGACAAAAATGTTTTTTAAAATATTATAAATTTTTTAAAATTTGTTTTTTATAAATTAAGAGACTAATTTTGATATTTAATAACATTAATATACATTATTGAAGATTAAAATATAGTGAAAATCACAATTTTTTAAAAAGCTGTATTTCAAAAATGATTTTCATGAAAAACTATTTAAAATAGCTTCAAAATTAAGTGATTTTTTGAAATTTTGATATCCAAATTTTTTTCGATAAAATGATGAAATAGTTAAAATAACAATTTAAGAATAACTATTTAAACCAAATTTTCATTTGAAGCTTTTCTGAAAAGTTTCTTTGTAAATTTTTTTTCCATAAAATTATATTACACTATAAAAATCATTTTAAAAAAAGCCAAAACAAACGGGCCCTATATCTTATACTGTTAGAGATCTTTTAAATTAAATTAGTAACAAATTTGTGTATATGCACTGAGTACGTTTTTTGGATGGTATATAGTTTTGAACATATATTTGTCTGTAAAATATCATAAAATCGAAAGTTGAAAAAAGAAATAACTTAAAAATAATAGTAAATTTAAGTTGAAGTAATAATTCATTTAGAAGACAAAATGTAAACAACAATATTATAAATAATATGATTAAAAATAAAAACTATTGAAACTTATATTAGATGAATCAATTTTTTAGTTGTTTTTAAAAATAAGCTCCTTCATTTAAAAAAAAAAATTATTGTTAAATTTCCTTTATGCAATATTCGAATCAATAGTTTCATTTTTTCCATTTCATATAACTTCTAAGATGCGAGAAAACAAAATTCATTAAAATTTTAGTGACTCATTACATAATTGGATCAATTGTTTCATTTTTTCCATATCATATAAATTCTACGATATGAGAAAATACAATTTAGTAAAATTTTATTAACTCGTTACATATTTGTATCAATAGTTTCATTTTTTTTTTCATATAATTTCCACGATATAGAAAAACAAAATTTATTAAAATTTATTGACTCACTACATATTTGAATTAGTCGTTCCATTTTTTCATTATCATATTATTTTGTACAACATAAATGTATTCAAATATACATTAAAAACAACATGTATAAATATTTTCTTGTCTATATCTAACTTGTTGTGTTCCGTGTCACTTTAAAAATGAAATAAAACCAAAGTTATCAAGAAGAAATTTTAAAATCATTTGTATTTTAAACTTTATTCATGCATTTAAGTGGAACCAACTGAAATTTTGTCTGTGATATTTTCCTCAAGACCTTGCCAGCATTCGTTCCAATAAGTGATAACAGCATAGTTACAATCCGCCTGTATCGAAACTCCAACATGATCACTTGCTTTGGCTGAAATTACATAGCCATTGCAAGAATTGGGATGCATAGGCCATAGAGTTGAGGCCATAAGAGAAGTTATGATTCAGCAAAATATTAGCAGCATTGCTCCCACTTGGATTAGAAATGTTCCATGCCATTCGCTACAAGAAAATGCCACATTAGCTACCTTATTTTGCTACCAATTGCATCAGCAGCTAATCACAAATTATAAAAGTAAGATTTAATATTATTAATTATAGTCTAACTTATTAAGAGATATTCTACTTTTATAAAAGAAATATATAAATAAAAAATAGTAATAACACTAGCTCCATTCTCTCTCTAGAAACACTCTCTCACCGAGTATTTAGAAACTCTCGCGATTTCTCAATCAAAAACACACATCTCTCTACCTTGATCGATTCACATATCTCGCTTGCTCTCATCGAAAATCCAGAACGATTTGCCTAGAAACTTAAATACTCCTCTTGCTCTCACGAGAAACCATATCATTGTTCTTCACCGTTTTGTTTCTAAGGTTCGTAACTTCTCTTCTATCAACCAATTTTGTACTATTTTAATTGAATTTTTGAATTATATTAACTTAAATAAACCTTGATTGATTTCTTTGATAATTACAATTTTCGTTTGATTATCGTTATCTAATTGGTGTGATAATTAAATTGAATTTTGAATTAGGGTTGTGATTGTGGTTTGTTCAATTTCAATCCTGAATCATGTCTTTGTTCCTTATCGATTTATTTAAATCTTAAAAAAAAATAGGTTTCGTTTGCTTAAATTCAATTAATTAATTGATTTAACTAATTAATTTCAAGATTTCATCTTATTTGCGTTTGATGAAACTATGAATTATTTATTTATAGTAACATGATTTCAGCTGTTGTGTCGAGTAACGAAATTCGGATGGTTTGATGATGACAGATTTCGGGACTTGGTCAAAGAATCAACGAACTTATTGAGTCAGGTGATCTTAACCGATTTCATCTTAATTGATTTAGTGGACTTAAATATAAGAATGATTTACAGCAGGTTGTTTCACACTTTGTTGTTGTTGTAATCTAGGCAACACCGGGTGATTATGCCATTGGTTTCAAGATATTGAATCAGCTTATTTCTAAGATGAATCAGGTTAGACATTACTTTGTGCTACTGGAATATGTTTGATGCAGGAGTTGATATCAAGTTATTCAAATGGAAGAGTTATTATGCCGAGCGGTTATGTTTTCTGTATGCTAGTTGATTATGTTCACAAAGGTCATCAGATAGTCGAATTCTGTCAGTAAGATAGGAAAATGGGGCGTGGTTTGTTGTTTCTGTGGCAGAGAGGGGGATAGAAAAGTAAGGCAAGGTTTAGTTTGTATGTTATGTATAAATCAAACAGATCGAATATTACCTAACCTAGCAGTTAAATATTTTGAGTGGGTTTTGTATTTTGAACGTCGTGCTGTGTTTTGGAACTATGTTCTGTTTGCTAAGCTTTTGTGTCCTGTCTCAGGCTAATGCTGGTTTACCTGTAACAAAGCATCGAAGGATAGCTTGCTCATTCAGGGATCAATCTCTTTTTCAAATATTTCAGATATCTCTAACTTCATTGAGTCAGTGAGGAAATCAAGATTAATCTGTAATAGTCGGTATAATATTCACAACAGTCAGTATTCTGTAATAGTTCAGCATGCTAGTGCAAGTCTGTCTTTAAGTAACAATAAATTGCTAGTAATAATATCCACAACAGTTGGGGTTCTGTAAAAGTTCAGCAACACACTATTGTTTTGAACCTTTAAGTAAACATTTCAATACTGTTAAATTAATCTAGTGAGTGCATGCTAATTTATAATGAGGTTTGTATATGCATTGTTAACCGGAACTTAAAAGATTAGCGGCATATGCCCAAAGCAGTGCAAATTTGTTGAGGAAACTCACATTTCAGGAGGAGATTGGTCCAAATAGATGGGAGGTAAGTTGAACACGTTTTATTTTATTTAATTTTTAAAATTTTTAACTTGTTTCAACTTTCAGTGGTAGATTATAATGAGATTTCTTTCAAGGGGCTAATGCTTTATTCAAATCTTGCGGCAGTGCCTTTTACGGACTCCTTTGAACAATTATGATGCAATCATTATTCTCCACAAGGACAAACTTACGTATCCTCAAAGGCTTCTCTTCTCATTAGAAGCTGGTCACGGTATAGTTCTTAATAGCTGGTAGTTTACAAAATTGTACAGTATATAAAATGGTTCAAGAGTGAGGGGAATATCATTAGTTGACAGTGATACTTATTTGTAGCAAGACAATTTACAATTTCATGAACCAATCATATTCTAGATCTACCAAACATATAAGACAAGAATGACATTGGTCTCGGTTAAAGTATGCTAGCAACTATTATTGTCCCTTTCTCTCACTTTATCTTGGCTTTCACAGGATTAACTTATCCAATTATATTCTCATTTGAAATGTTCCAGGAACCCAAGTTGCTAAAGGACATGCTAGCAAGTGCTTCCAACCCTTTTTGTTGCTTAAAGATTTGAAGAGTAGGCCAGAAGAACTTAAAAAGAAGTTGTTGGTTGACTTTGATCCATCAAGGTGCTTTATCAAAGATCTAGAGGTAAGCACAATGAAAATGGTTTAATTTTAAACATAGTGTTGTTGTTTCCCTCTGGCGGCATTCTCTTTACTAGTCTTGATTTCCTCACTTATCACTTGTAGAAAGAGTTTTCCATCACATTCAAGTTATGGCATGATTCTCTAGGAGGTGATGCCGTCGGTCTAACATGGGGGAAATCGTGTCCTTCCAAGGTATAAAATTTGTGCTTATATTGTTGATCGTTGATTTGGTACAAAGTATATTATATTATGAATTCTTACTATACAAATCAAAGCGAATGGATCTTCTGATCACTGCTTTTTCTTTCTTTTTCAAAGAAGCGGAAACAAGGGGAAGTGGTTGAGGAAGGATATGACCCACGGAAGGTGCTAAAAGCTGTAGGTGAAGTTGGAAAAGGGTTTGTGAGGAGTATATACTTTATCAAGCCACCAAGGCTTGCAAACTAATGCCATTTATGTATAAGTAAGAAAATTTTGTCTCTAGTCAATTTGATTAATTAGAAAAACAAATTTGGTCAGCATGGAGAACACAGTTGAATGTAGGATCAATCTGGTAGAGCACGCGAGTTTGTGTAGATTGGTGCACATGTATTCTCCTCCCACCTTCAGAGTTTGGCAGCCCGAATAGAATGAAGAGTTCCAGATTCTTATGTATTGTAAAGAAGCTGATATAGTGTATCATAAACTTTTGTGTCCTATCTCAGGCTAATGCTGGTTTACCTACAATAAGGCATCGAAGGGTAGCTTGCTCATTCAGGGATATTTTCAAAAAATGAAAAACAATTGTTTTGAGATTGGATGGAGAGAACAATGATATAGGGTTTGATGTAAGTAGATTATGTTTTGGGATTTTAAATTGAGTTTGGATGTTGGAAATTCGATTTGATTGGTGTTTATGTTGTTGATTTGTTATGGTTGTAGAGTGTGAAGGTTAATCTGATAATGATAGATTACTCCATGCCTGGGATGACATGATATGAGCTACTTAAGAAAATCAAGGTATTGTTATAGGTCTCTAATTTTCCTTCTTTTAATCGTTGATCATTAAATTATGTTGTATGTAAAATTTGTTATGAAATTGTATGTTGGAGGAAGGTGGTTCTTATTACCATCTACTTGTTTGTGTTAATTTCAACAAGAGTCTTCGGTTATTAGAGAGATTCCAGTGGTGATCATGTCATTCGAGAATGTTTTGACTCAAATTGATAGGTGAACACTTGAATGAAACATGTGTCTTTAGATTCTAGTGTGATTTAAACTTTGACTGGTGTTTTTTATTGTGCTTGTGCTAAGATAAAATAAATAATCAGGTCTCTTTAAAAAACCCAGGGCTGTGACTTCCACAATAGTATTTGTAACATGATAATTTGCTGGGTATTATAACATGCATAGTTGGACATTAAATGATAAATCCAATCTAAAAGTTAAATTCCCATTGAATTCCATATATTTTCTTAATTCAAATCTTTGTTTCTTTTAAATATGTATGCAATCTACCACCTAATCAGAACATAAATGATAAATTTCCTGTGTAGATCCCAAATATTATCCTTTAGAGGCATGAGTGTTAAGTGTTACTATTAACTGTTGAACTTCCTCTGTTTCCATGATAAAACATGGCCTAATTCTTTTACCTTGAATTAGTTTATGGTGTTATTTGTTTTGTTAGAAATCTTGTGCATTCATATGAAATCATTTAATCCTTAGACAAGTCTGATGTTGTTGTAGTTGAGAAACAAAGCTGAAAACGTGTGTCCCTATCTTTACTGTATTGTTTTCTTGCATATTGTACAATAACCATAATAATTGCTCTCCTCATATCTCTATCTTACTCTTTACTACTTGGTTTCCATTTTTAAAGTGTTTTTCCTTGCTTCACCCCCCTTTCAAGGGTATAAGATTTACCTTTTGTTTTGGTTACTGGTTAATGATGTGGAGCTGTATTGTTAAGTATAACTTATGTTCAAACTTATACATTTTAAATAATGTTGATTTTAATTGCAATGTATATCACAATCGAATGATATTCAAAGATTATCCAAATACTAGTTACAAAATATTACAATAGTTTTTCATTTTTTGAAAATATAGCTCTCTGTGTTGCAGGTAACTGGTGGACCCCTTGAGGAATCAAGGGAAGCTCTAGCAATTGCTAAAACAGATGGTATGTCATTTAATTACTTTTTGGCACCCTTAGGGCTTGTTTTTGCAGAATTATTTGGGTTTAGCTATTGGCATAATCACTTATGTAAAGAGCTTATTGAAACTACTTATGAGTTATGAGATGCCTTTAGATTGTTTTTCAACTTATTTTCAGAAGCTCTCCAAATTAGCTTATGAAAATAATTTATAGCTTATAGTTTGACTTTGTTTTATCTTTGTTATTGAAACCACTTATACTTATACTTGAATATTTATACGATAAGCATGTAATTAAGTTGTTTATCTAAATAGGACCTTACTTTGATGATGATTTATTGATTGATCATAGGAAGACTTTTCTGTACATTTGATGTGCATCCAACATGTAGTTCATAAAGGAAAGGTATGCTTAAATTATGGCAAGTAAGAAAATTACTAATCTTATTTTAACTAGATGTGTGCATGCATGTCAGATCCACGTGGTTTTGAATCTTGATTTCTTAAGTTATTTATTCAGTTCTAGACATGTCACAATGTATATTATTATTCATGTAGTAGTAGAATTTGTGTTCTAGTTCTGACAATACTGTCTAAGTAAGCATTTTTTGAAATAACTTTGCGTTCTTCTTTCTCCTTTTCAAATGCAAGGTATTTCGAGAATGTGGATTAGAGTATGACGGACTTCATTTTTGCTCCGCAGAGATTCAAAAGTTTTATCTAATTGCTACACGTGTAACTTTATTATCTTTTAACCTTCCTTCTTGTTACTCTTTTTTTAAATATTAAAATTATTAATGAAATATCTTCTATTGTATATTGAAGCATTTTTAGAGGGAATATATTGAGGCATTTTCATAATGTTTTATGCAAGTGTGCTCTTATGAGGAGTGTCAAACTTTGTATCTGATCAACTCTATTGTATGTCTGATTTTTTCTTCTTCTTCTTCTTCATGCCCTCTAATTGGAGAAATAAGAGAATTCATTTTAGATCATACTAGTTAAAGATGGAGTTGAACTTAATATTAACATATGCTACTTTTGTCTTTCAGACACAATACTTTAAAGATTGTAGAATGCCGACCAAGGAATTTTCTTTTCTCAAGAAGAAGTTGAGTAGATGGAGGCAAGGTAGTTGATTGTTGTGTTTATTGGGCATGTTTGTAAGCTAATGAATTTCACATGGTTTCTTCACCATTATTTATAGGTTACCATTGTTCAATTGATCAACATTATGGTCTCTCGTGTTACCCTTGTTGCTTTTGTGTACAATTTAATTCCCTCTGAAACTTTGTATTTTCAAGACAAAAAAATGAATGTATTCTTGACCTCTGTGGTGGGGGTATTCACTCCTCAGTTGTTATCCATAAGGTGATTGACCTATAATTTGTATAGGTCTAGTAACTTGTGTTGTTTGATAAACTTGGGAGGAAAATCTTTTTTGAAGAAAAGCTTTTTTCCATTCTAGCCTAAAATAGGTTTGATTAGAAATAATCAATTAAAAAAATAAACTAGCCTTAATTAGCTTGAGATTTACTATGGTATTCTTGTGGTAATATTGTAGTGGTATTGCTAGAAAACAAATATTAACACTGATTTTTAGCTAGAATTTAGCGGCGGTTTTGCTAGGAATTTATAAATATTAGTTGGAGATTTGCTAGGAAATTTTGGAGTAGATAATTAGCCACCCAATCCATGCTACGGAATATTTAGTAGTTAATCTACAATTAATCTCCAACTAACTCTATTTGATAGAGATTAGCTACAAATTAGATGCGTTTTTCGTCGTAGCTAATCAAAGATCTTCTTGTAGTGATTATCTGTCAAGCAAAACAAAATCACAAAATAATAACAACAATGTGTTTGCTGGAAATTTACAAAGCACTGATACAAACATGAACACTGTAATTATTATGTGTAACCGCACGTGTCATATACGCTTTCAATTTAAAATGTAGTGTTATAATGTATCTGATCCATATATAGTTTAAATACATTAATTATTTAATATATTTAAAAAGTGAAATTTTTCTTATAATAATAACCAGAAAAAATATTTAGAAAACATCTTAATTTATAAATAATGTTCAATTTTACTAACAAACATTTCAACAAACGACTTAGCTACAACACTTAAAAAAGAAAAAATAACTGAGGAAGGTAAATTTGTAACACACCTGAGATTGAGATTTCTTATGCTTCGAGTTAGAGTGAAATTTTGAGACACAACATGTGAAGAACCACTTCATTAATCATATATATATATATATATATATACACCACCACAAACTTAACAAATTTGCGAATAAAGCCTACGGAAAATTGAGGGACCAACCAGAAAATTGTCGTCTAAATTTTTTATACGCAGATGTCAATACCATGTCATGAGAGTTTATGTTTGGTTTTGAACAACTGGTGTGTCTTATATAATTGTATCTTTTGAGTCTTTTGACAAATAACTATGTATAGGAAAAAATTTAGATATAAACAAATGTATCACTTGGTTTTAGAAACAACTATAATTTTCTCTTTCCTTCATAATCACCGCCACCCATAAATTAAATTTTAAATAAATTTAATATTTTTTTCTTATTAATTATTTGTAACAATAAGGATTTAAATTCGTTTCTACACAAGTTTTTCTCTTATGTATAAATCCTTTTAATAATGAAACATTATAATTTTAGTAACATAGCATTGTTATTTTAAAGTTCAAATTTTTTACATTTTTCATTAAATGGTTTCAAGGCTTTAATTGAAAATCCAACAATGAGACATAAGCTACCTCACCATATACACCACAATATTTTTTTTTATCGCCCCCATACAAATGGGATTGTCTAATGCATGCATAAAACAATTCAAAAACTAAGAATGAGATATTAAAACCATTCATTTTAGAAATATATAAAAATGATGATTATGCTTAAACCACAAGAACAAAACCTCACCAAGCAGAAACTAGATAAAGGTCATTGTGGGTGATGGCACGTGCGAGAGTGGAAAGGTATAATGAAGGAGTCGTAGAGGCCGGAGCAACAACAAAGGTTATTAATAGTGCAAATGTGCAATTGCAAGAGCCAAAGATTGTTGGTGGGGCAATTGGAGCCTCGTGGAGATGGAAAGAAAAACCTTTTAATGTTTAAAGCAAAACCCTTTATTGTTTAAATGTGTTGTTGTGCTAGATAGAGAGAGCAAAACCCTAAATTTGATACTAAACTTATGCGAGAAAGAAAAACCCTTAACTTTTAGAGGTATAAATTGTACGATTTAGAATGGTTGAAAAAAAATCCAATCAACGCTAGCGTTGGAAGGGAAGATGAAAATGGGTGTGGATGATGATTATTGCTATGGCGACACCAAAATTATAAGGTTAACGAATTATGGTATTTGATCATAGTCTTTGGGGTACTTGAGTGTTCACCTAACAATAATAAATTTTTTGATACCCATAAATCTAATTTGGGTAACGATAGCTTTAGTACAAATTGTGTTAAAATTTTAATTTATTTTAAAATAAAAAAAATAACATAATATTGAATTATAATATTAGATTGGTTGATAATATCGATATCAAATTAAATTGAAAGGTAGTAGAGCGTTGATCGAATTTAATTCAATATTTGATCACAAAAGTTGGATAGTGATTATGTGTAAACATATTACGTGCAGGACGATGAGGCAATGGATGAAAACAACAAGTATCGCAGGTTTAGTCAAAACTTTCTATTATTGCATTTAACAAATGTTAATTTAATGACAATGTTGTTTACCTACACATGGGTCATGACTTTTTTTTTTCAAACAACTTTTTAAATATATGGTAAGGACATCAAACACGTAATTAGTTTATTAAACATAAAAAAAAAAATAATAAGATAATGAAAAAGTAAGATTTGATTGAGTGAGACTCCTTTCATTTCAAAATTAATATGATATTTAATTATTTCATACAATTTTAAAAATAAATAAAAAACAATAATAATGATATTAAATTATATTCATTAGTTATTAATATATACTAATTATCATTATTTTTTTTTTTTTGAATCAAAAGGATTTTATTAACTCAAAAAACAGTCAATTACAAGGTGATCTACTGATCCAACCAACCAAAAAAGACAATTAAGTCATCAACATAGCTATGTGTTTCCTAAGCTTGTGATTACCCCAACCCCTGTACATTATGTTTTCTATGATATCATCACAAGTGTGTGTATATGTGCCCCTATAAGAATTAAAGACATGATCATTCCTATACCGCCATATACCGTAAATCGTTTCTGCAACTGCTAGCTTCAGCAGAGAGGATCTCCAACCTTTCTTACTTATCTGCTCCAATATCCAATTTTGTTCCAATAGCCAGCCTTGAGGTTCATGATGTATTTCGATCCAACTCAAGATTATTTTCCAAATACCCTTTGTTTCCTCGCATTCAAAGAAAAGATGGTCCAGTGATTCAGTGTGGGTACCGCACAAGCTGCATCTTATGTCATCAATAAATCCAAATCTATGTAATCTTTCCTTTGTCCCAATCTGCCATGACAGACCAGCCATAAAGTATGGATAGCTCTCGGCCTTGCTATATTTCTTTTTAGGATAAATCTCCACGGAACTAACTGGTCGTCTCCAATGATTGCTTCATAAAGGTAGCTCATCTTGAATCTCTTTTTATTCGTCATATCATCCCAAACCGTCTGAACATATGCTATGTCATTTCTTAAGTTCAGAATTTTCTTCATCACCCAAGAGTTGGCGCTCTAAATAGATGCCTCCATAACGGTTTTCCCCTTAAAGTAGTGCGAATGCACCCATTTCACCCAAAGATTATCAGCCTTCATGCACAAATTCCATAGACACTTCATCATGGTTACTTTGTTCCACACCTCCAAGTCGAAGATGTTCAACCCTCCTTGTTTTCTAGGCCTGCAAACAACTTTCCAGGAAACAGGACTTTTCCTGCTGAATTCTTTTTTACTAGTCCACACATAGCTCCTACACATACTTTCAATCTTCTTTATAACAGATTTAGGAATAGGTAGGCATTGCATCCAGTATTGGATCATTGCATTGATGGTACTTTTCACCAATTGAATCCTACTTGCCATACTTAACAATCTAGAAGTCCAATGATTAATTCTAGACATAATCTTATCTATGAGTGGAAGATAATAGTTAATAGACAGCTTCTTACAGGTCAAGGGTATGCCAAGGTATCTAACAGGAAACTCACCCTCTTCATATTCAGACTTCCTCTGCATTATTCTTTTTGTATTTGTATCTACCCCACCAAAGTATATCTTACATTTACTAGGGTTTATAACCAAACTTGTGGTGTCAGAGAAGTTCTTCACAGTGCTGAGCATCATCTCCATTGATACAACATCCCCTCTGCAAAACAATAACAAGTCATCTGCAAATGTGAGGTGAGTTATGCCAAGCCTCTCACATTTTGCATGATGATTAAAGTTAGGGTTAACTTGCATCTTCGCTAACAGTCTATTCAAATATTCCATCATCATAACAAATAGCAGAGGAGAGATAGGGTATCCCTGCCTAATGCCCATTTTTGCCTGCAAAACATTTGTCATTTCACCATTTACATTGAACACATATGTCACTGTAGTTACCATGGTCATTATCCAATTAATGAAAATGTTTGGTAGCCCCAGCTCTTTAAGTATAACCTCCAATGCATACCAATCTACCATATCATAGGCTTTTTGTAGATCAAGTTGTATCATGGTCCTAGGAGTACCTCCTTTCCTAGAGTAACCCTTAAGCAGCTCATATGCCAGCATGATGTGATTATGTATTACCTGGCCTGGAACAAAAGCAGCCTGTGATATATCAATGATATTAGGAAGCATCCTCCCCAATCTAGCAGTTAAGATTTTGGATATGATCTTTTAAAAGGTGGTACAACCAGCAATTGGCCTGTAATCTCTAACATACTTTGCATCTTCTTTTTTAGGAATCAATGTGACCATTGTTTGGTTGAATTGAGTGTAGATCCTACCATGCTCAAAGAATTCACTGATTGCAGCAATAACATCCTGTTTAATGATAGACCAGCAGAATTTAAAAAACTTGGCTCCATATCCATCTCCACCTGGAGATTTTAGATCTCCTATTCCTTTTAATGCATCTTCAATTTCTTTAACAGTTATTGGACT
Source organism: Lathyrus tuberosus (assembly GCA_022829125.1). Lineage (NCBI taxonomy): Eukaryota > Viridiplantae > Streptophyta > Magnoliopsida > Fabales > Fabaceae > Lathyrus > Lathyrus tuberosus. The sequence goes on along the minus strand of JALAZF010000108.1, from coordinate 5,560,975 downwards.
CACAAGCTGATCTCTTTGATCCATGGTAAGCTGCCTTCCTTTTCTCAAAGCTTCAATGTCCACATGAGTTAAATTCTGATTTCTACAGCCCATCAAATTTCCATAATAGTCCTTTACCTCTTTAGAGATTTCTGTCTGTGTTGTAAGTAATCTCCCATCCTGAGCTTGAAGCACATGCATACTTTTAGTATTATGTCTGGCTTTCAGGTAAGCATGGAAGAAAGCAGTGTTGCCATCCCCCATCTTTATCTAGTCTATTTTTGTTTTCTATTTCATCATATTCTCTTCAATTTCATTCCATCTCACAATCTCCTCTGCCAGTGTCTTAATTTTTTCCATTGTAGATGCATCATTCATATTGTTTCTCAAATCAATATAGGCTTGATCCAGTTCTTGTCTAGCAGTTTGCAGCTTCTGAGTAGTATCCATAGTAGCTTTATCCAACTGTTTCAATTTGGGCTTTAGTCTCATCAGCTTGACCCAAAGCCTCTGCATTGGCGTCCATTTTGCAGGTGCGGTCCAACTCTTCTCCACTAACTCTTTAAAACCAACAACATCAACCCAGCAATTTTTAAACTTGAATTGAGGACTTCTCCTAAGAAGAAGAAGAAGAAGAAGAAGAAGAAGAAGAAGACGTACTGGTTCAACGAAATCCGAACTTCAATCATTAATTACATTAAAGCAATCGTTATCCAAATAAGTCTCTCTCTATTTCAAGCAAGAGCTATTCGTTCGTATCCTTACTCTCCATCCACTTTGTTTAATGGCCTTTGAGGAAGGAGGGATCGAGCTTTATAGGTAAAAGGACAGAATAGGCCTTATTATAACTGGTTAGATAAATGGTAAAAGGTAAGATTTTTTTTTATAAAAGCGGATGAACCCTTCTCCCTGAATCCGATGCGGTTACCCGGAATCAGTACCAAGTTCAGTTGCCTAAGTGACTCAGAAAATCACTGAGTGACTCAGTTGCGGTAAAGACTATCACTCTAGATTGAACTCTCGTACGTAAGGCCCCTATTGATAGGAACTCTAACTCCAACCTCGGACTGGCTTTTGCAGTCAGAAAGTTGGCAAATGAACGAAGGCGTGGAGAACAAAGCAGTCGAACCGCCGAGACCACTTTACCGATTCCATTCATTGATAGATGAACACTCGCCAAGAAAGCGAAAGATTTCAAGTTCCCGCTGGCGTATTCACTTATTTAATACTTAAGGCTTTACTTGCCTTCTTAATTGTATATCTCTTTTTTTAGAGAGGAAAGAGAGTCATCAAATACCTCTCGTTCCAACTAGGTAACTGCCTTAGCTTTCTTCTCTTTTTCAGTCAGATCGGGAACTCTCCTATCTCCTTTCTCATTCTGTTAAGACTCTCTCCTTTCCCTCCCCAAGGGCTTTCTCATTCTGTTAAGGTTGTGAAGCCCACCCAGTGTGTTCTTAGTTGAAGTGCCTTCCTCCTTAGGGTCGGTTTTAGAACCTTTGAACATCCAGCACTAATGATGCGGCCGAGCATCCTTACGAACAACCTGTCCTTACAAACATCCTCCCTCGAGAATTTTACTTCCTCAGTGGGTCCTTTCTGCCTCGGGCATAAGCCTGTACCGAGCCATTCCTTTTTCCAATCGAAAGCAGACTGAGGGGAAAGAGAACAGATCTCCTCTCTATTCTTAGAGAGTCAGAAAGTCTCATTACAACTAGGGCCTTAGATCTTCCTCTCAAAAGTGAGTCCGAACTGCCCCTTCTTTCTATCAATATCAGTACGCCCATATATAGTCAAAGAGGGAATGCCGAATGCTACTAACTAAGAAGCTCTTGGAGAATCAACTTCAAGTCTTTTCGACGAATCCACTGCTTGAGAATCTATCCCTTTCTTACCGAAACTGACATCCATATAATAGTCTAAGGAATATGCCCACAATCAGACGATAGAGGGAGATAATCCTACCAAACCAGCAACCATACACAAAAAGAGCCCTAGAAGCCAGAACTCTTCACTAACCCTTAGGCGAGCGAAGGGACTCCCCATACGGGACCGGGGAGGCACGAGCGGGAGTAAGAAGAAGAAGCAGCACATTCATCTTCCTCTATAAGGGCTTACAAGACGAGACCTAGGTGGCACGTTCCCTTAATAATTCCTCGCCTTAGGTCAATCAGTTCTTCGCCATGCCTTCTTCATCATGCGTTACTATTTGATTCTTTCTTTTCCTCGGGATTTTAATCCATCTCCCCTTAGAGCACCAGCCTTTATTCCGCATCGAGGAGCAGGTATAATAAAGAATTTGGGTGCGAAGGTCTTAGGTGTCTTTCGATGAGCTAGACTACAAGTGAAGAAATCAGCTTCTCAGCCTATCTAAAGAAAGTGAGGCAGCACTATTCGCTTGAAGTAAAGTGTCACTTGCTTGCACAAGCCTTATATATACGACCCCTTCTTCTTCACTTCTTCGAGGAGGTGGCTTAAAAGCTGCTCCTTTAAAGAATGCCACCCGCTTCAAGTAAAGTAAGAAGTCCCATTTATTCCTCTAAGCGTTTATTCCGCTAGTCTGCCCCGAAAGCAGAACAAACACTCATAGCATATTGTCGAAGTCTGCTTTGCTCCATCTGAGGCTAGGCACCTAATCTCCCAAAAAAGAAGATGAGGGCGAAGGTCTCGTATCAACCCGAATTGTCTCTTAGCTTTGACTTAATAGATGCAACAAATGCTCTCACTTATCTTGCTGTTGAGAATGGGATGCTAATCTTTGACACCGAATCGAGCCTGAGAAACTGCCCGGATACCATTCCTGCTAACGACTTTCCACTCAGCTCTCCTCGACTTCTCTTAGTCTTATTGACCACTCTTACCTAGCCTAGCTCAGTCGAGTTTGACCTCCGCTCTCCTAAATAAGGAAGGAGTCTTTTCCGTTTTATCATCTTTACGTTAACGGGAATCCAGATCTTCGTCAAGCTTTCGCAAACCTATCCTTCACCTTTTCTATTTTTCCCCTTCCCCTAATCTAGTAGCATTCTTTCCTAAAGTTATCATACCCCAAGGGACAGCTTTCTGCCTCCTTTCGAGAATCTAGCTTGGTCCTTTCTTTTACACCTTGTGGAAAGTGGAGTGCATAAGCCCTTTTTGAATTAGATATAGTATTTTATATATTACTAAAAACTCAAAGCGTATTGAAGACCGGTTGAAAGAGCGCTTGAATGTCTTGAACCAGGACGAGTCAAACTTTGGATGTTCTTTGGGGCAGCAGTCGCAAAGGCCCACTTACTACTCAATGCAGCACTGAAGCTCATCACCTTTTTGGAAGAAGGCGACACCAGAAAACGATAGAGGTTCGACGAAAAGCGGGCATAGATTCGAGAGAGGGAATGAAAGACGCTCGAGTGAGTGCCCTAATATAGATATGGAGGGAATTCAATAAGTGTAAGTAAGTTGGACTCTCAGAGAGGATAAAGTGAGTTGGCTTCAGCGAGGACACCGCCCCTACTACTCACATCCACTATGAGACAATCAGAATATCATAAGAGAACAAATTCCACACAACAAAGGATATGGTTCACTAGGTTCTACCGGATATGGTATCAGCTGCCCAAGCTACATAACCTGAAAGGAATCATGTCGAACGTACGTAGTTATATGTTGAAGTCATAGTTTGGATTATCTCGTCTAGATTGGGTTGGTGTTCAGTGTACCGTACTGTCTCGAGAAAAGGTTTTAGTACCGGTGTATCCCATATGTACTCAAGTTTATTCGAAGTATCCCAATGGTGTAACGCCAAGGATGGATCTCGAGCTCGATCCGGTTTAGTATCAAGGTGATTCTGTTTCCGTTCCTATATATATGGGTCCGTGCAGCATTTCCACGATATCGTTATGATCAATTAATGGGACCTGGCCGGAAAGTCTTCTTGCCTCTATCATTAGCTCGGTAGTCCCCGTTTCTGGTGTTTCGGTCACCTTTCCCATGCATAATTTGTTGGTCAACAACCACAACTCAATAGAATGAATTCTTTAAGACTCCGGACTCTCTTTCTGTCCGGAGGGAATCATTGTTTCTCAATCAATCATGCCTCAATTGGATAAATTCACAAAAGCACTGGTAATGTCAGAATTTGCACATATTTGTATCTATTTAGTGATCAGTCTGCTAGTTTCTTTGATCTTACTCGGTCTTCCTCGACGATTCTATTCATTCCTAATAATTATTCCTTTACTTGCTATCTTCTATTCTCTTTGTATGAAACTCGACTCGATAGATTTATGGAATTCTCTACTATTAAAAATAGGGTTCTCTCTTGGTAGTCGAGTCCTATCCTACACTTTCTTAAAATTAGGCCTCGCGGGGGGACTTGCCAGGGTTTTTTTATTCGTTTTGCAGGCACTATTCAGTGCCGATAGGGGGGTCTCCATCGGGAATGGCATGATGCCTCACGGAGTTGCCGAATCCACCGACTCAGATTTGTATACATACACTTCCGATATGCTGGAAGACTCAGCGAGTTCCGGGCGTAGTAGTAGTACCTAAACGGTCAATCAACCGCTTCCGGGGGAACAAGCTATGCCTCCCACAAATCCGGTTATGCAGGAAGCTGCTAATCAAGCAGCCCCTGTCCCCTATCCCTACCCCTATCAAAATAATGAGATTATAGGGGGGACAGTGTGGAATCCATCCAAAGGAGGCTTTTGGGGAGATTCCCCTCTCCTTCAGCCCATGAGATTCAAATGGCCCGGATTGAAGCCGAAGACCTATTCGAGGTCAAGGTCGATATCTGTCAGGTCATGGCGGGCCTTCACCCAGGTGGAGATTGGATGGGACGGGGTGCGCGCGCCCTCGACAATCCTCGTACCGCCACAGGGGAGGAGTCCTTAAGTAAGCTCCTTCGAATGCGTGAGGACCTACAGACTGCAGGTTTGCAGTCTGCAACCTTCCGGCAATTGGTCGACAGAGTGCCCTTACGGGCGGATGCGGATCAACACTCAGCCACCTAGGACAGGATGAGATCGCGTGCAAGACGCGACACTCCGATTTTGTCTTTTTCCAAGGCCGACATCGGGGAGGGAGAACCCATTTCCGATGTCCGGGAGGCAAGCCGACTTCTCGGTTTACTCTGAGCCCGATAAATTGAATCTCATAGATCAATTACGGGGGGAAATCGAAGCTCCAAACAAAGATGCCCCCGTAACTAAATCTTCCCTCAATGAAATCAAAGATTTCGAGAGTAAAGTTCAAGATGGGAGGGGCAGTGGCCACCCTAAGGATTGTGCTCCTAAAGACCAGGAAGGTATAGTAAGAACTTTTGGGGAAAAGGGACCCCCCCGCATTAGAAGGAAAGATTTAAGTCTGGTCGATTCCGGCATCAAGGTAGGGCTGGGCAGTAGCCCGTTCTCAGAATCGAATGTAGCCTTTTTTTAATTTATTTTAAAAAGGTGAGGCCCCTAGCGATAGGGGGAAAGGAGAGTGGGTAAGCGGGCTCCTTTTGACCAGATTACTAGCTTGAATTCATTCAAAGTCAAGGAACTGGTTTGGGGTAAAGAACTACAGTGATCTGAGACCTTCTTCCCTTGGTATGTAAGATAGGTTATGTAGGCGTACAACTCTTCCTAGGTTGTATTCGATCACGAATGGCCAAAGAATCGATTAGTAGTATGCCTTATATTGCCAGAAGACCTCCCCTCCCCCCGTTGATGGGATTTCAACACGGGCTAGCCCTCTAACTTCGTTTCTACCAATAAGAAAAAAAAACTAAACCAAAACAAAAGAAAACACACACGAAATAAAACTGAGCAAAACTAAAAAAATCCAATTGTTTCAAATTAAAATTAAACTTGCAACTACATAGAACACCGCCCACTAGACACCAAGCCAAACTCACCAGAGAGGTAGTTCACACCAACTCACTTCGATTAACCCGGACTTTACGGATGCAGCCTTTCCGGTTAACCCAGTTATTAGCTGCGCCCAATCATTATTGCGACATTTTTAGTTCTTGCTGCTGTGATAATTGGTTTCTGCGCTAGGTTGTATGCCCGTCCGAATCTTATTCAATAACTGGGTTCTGCTCCTTCCTAGCGTTACATAGGCTCCAGCTCCTTCTTATGCCGGAGCTGAATTCAGGCTTTCGTCTTCGCATTTTCTCTATGGCCTATTGAACTGACTGCTACATAAGGCTATATTTACCCGCCGCTGATCTGATCCCGCTTTAACCTGGCCTATCGTGAAGAAAGAAAGTCACCTCAAAATGGGCCCCAACCCCTATGCCAAAGCAGTTGAGTGCTAGGAGGTCGGAGCAGACGAGCTTCCCGGGTAGCAAGCTAGTTAGGAGAGAAGTCACCTTTGGCTTCTGCCAATGCTGTTAGAGGGTGTCTTTGTTTATGTCACTTCCATCTAATACCGAAGTACTGATACAAGCTCAGTCCCAAAAACCTTTTTTGGCCTTTTTTTTTTAGTCCTTCTCGTGAACCTACATGACTTGGAGCTTAATCTCGATCTCAATCTAGACATTAAGTGCCCGGTCTTCAATCGATTGCACCGTCTTGATCAAGTAATTAAGAGATGAGACTAGAGTCTTCTTTCTTGCTAGGCGGAAAAATGTTGTCAATAGTATGTTTCGCAAATCATTAATCTTATTCTTACTTACTTAAACTCCTTCGCTTTTTGCTCTTCTCGGGAAGGGCTGGTCTGCTTGGGTAGCTCAATTCCAAAGTGTAGCTGAAGCACCTTTTTGGGGCTAGGCATAAAAGCTTTCGCGGAATAGGAATAGCGAATGCAGGCACAAGAGAAAGGGTAATTTACCTTCTGGGATGAAGTCTAACAGCTCTTGCCGGGACGTTTTCTAACTTTAGGAGCACACATTGGCTAATTCCATCGAGTAGGTCTTTTGTCTAGATCTTCTCTTTATCTTTCTCGCCCATACCACCCTATTTAGATTGAAGTGCACCGCTTCCTTTATAGATAGATAGTAGCTGACCGAATGACCGAGCCCTCCCGCCGTCGCACAAAAAAGCAGTGGCAGGCAGGTAACCGACTAAAGACAACATTCCCAGTACGAGCAACGAAAGCCATTAACGGCAGTTTCCCAGCTTACCTTACTACCGGTTCTTTCTTAATCCAATCCTGACGTAACTCATTTTCTTTTGGTGCTTATTGCCCATCCCATCCAGCTATGCTAGTCCTTTCTTTCAACCGGAAGAAGATTAGTTGTAAGCCGTTTGGGAGGAGGAAGTCCTATCTGAAGTTAGGGTCCTAGCTCAACAGAAAGAAAGCAAACTCATAATAGCAAGGGAAAACTAGAAGGGAGACTACCTTAAAGAACTAACAGCGCAGTAAGCGAAGTTAAGATACCATCCTTAACCTAATTCCTCTATCTATCCTTAGCTCTTACCCTAGCATCAGGAACAAAAAGAACTCCTACCTCAGCTATTCTTATCTGTCTTTATCTAAACTAACCTGAAAGAAGTCCTTACTAAACTACCAACACAGGAAGGTAAGCTGCATCCCTATAGACAGGAAGAGCAGACTATCCGCGGAATACAAATAATTAGGACACTCAATAGTCCGCTACTCCTATCTATCCTCAGATAGATAGAATTTCCCGGGTTTCGAGAAGGAATTATTATCGCTTAGGGCTTGTGCTAAGGAAGAAAAGTCTATCGATATTTACCCTATGTCAACAGCCATGACCTCAAGTACATCAGGATGCACAGAAAATGTGAGCTTTCTGGTTTCGGTGGAAAGAATGGCTTCTTTCTTGTCGGAACAATAACACCGGTTACAGGCGCGTAAAGCTTGCCTGCTCTTTTGGAGTTGATGAGCTAATTCCCCGATCACTAGGGCACAATATTTAATTATAGGGATTAGTACCTGCTTCGAATGAATCTTGTGAGGGGGTCCGCTCGAAGAGCATAAAGCCCGAAATGTGTACCAGGGGGCAGATCTTTCTTGGGATGAATAACGTAATTTCTCAACATTGTCAGGTGAAGAGTCCACCTCTATTACGCGGAGAAGTTCAAAAATATGTAAAGATTCGAGCTTCTGGTCATAAGAGTGCTCTCTGGAACAGCCAAGGACTGAAAGCAGGAAGAAGGCTGGGCTGACATTAGCTCTACAGAAGTACATGCCTACCCTAATTATCATAGATAAGTGTACTTCGAAAGCTTATAGGCTTCGATAGAGCGATTGGAATCTGTGACTCATCAGATGGAGGGCCAGCATATCAACAGAAAAGGACAAGCCCTGCCCTATTCTCTACTCTTAAGTTAAGTGTATCAACATGGATAAAGACATTCGCTAGAAGAGAAGGCATTCTAGCCAGCTGATCAGAACATGGCTACGTTGTTCAGAGCCGGGCTTCTCATTCCTCCACTTCTCTCATCTCGCTTGTTTGAGAGTGCTTCGGATGCTATATTCGACTTGATTGATGCTTTGAATAGCGCAATTTCTTTTGTACCCAGAATCTTTAGAGATCCGGTTCACTTTCTTTCTGCCACGTATTGAATTCATTCTAACTACTGAGATCTCTCACTCTCAGGTACGAGAAGTTCAGGGTGAATGTGAATTTCTCTTCTTTAGTTTAGCGAGAGTCGAAAGGTCGTAAGCAAGTGGCTATGGGGAAGTCAGGGTATAAGAATCACTGATTGGAATGGTATCGAAGGCGACCATGGGGAGCTTTGTAAAGCCGAGTAAGTGATCCGAAGGAGAAGGACGACTCCTCTTTCATCAGTTTCATTTGGGAAGGTGGTTAAGTCATTGATAGAGATAAATCGAATCCCCTAGCATTAGACTAGCTAGCCTTCCTTAGCTTGGGTGGCTTGGTTAGATTGCTTTGAATAGCCCTCTCTTTTACCGGGAAAGGGAAGATGCAACGAATCGACTTCAGTCTATTTGAAAGTGAAATAGAGACTTTCACTAAAGAGTTCTATTAAGTAGTGAAAGAACCCGGTATTCACATAAAAAGTGGCAGAAGTGCTTTCCTATATAAGAGAAAGGCTGCTATTGGTTTAGAATCCTCGCCTAGAAGGAAGAAGTCTGGGTGGGGAGCCAAGTCACTAACTAGAGTAAGGATACCAGAGAGGGGATCGAGCCCATACTCGGTTCAAGTCTTTAATATGAGACCACCAAAGCAAGGAAAGAGTCAAAGTAAAGCAGGACTGGCCTCTTTCTCTTCCACCGATCCTGACCCATAGCCAAACTAGGAGTTTCAGGCTTAGCTCTTCACTCCTAAACCAGGACTTGGACTGACTCGCTTGAAAGAAATGTACGAATGCAGCTCGAAGGTCTTCATCTCGTGCGAAAGACTCATCCCAGGAAAGTCAAAGAAAAGGTCCGACAGAGCAGCGCCTTCGAAGGGTCAGGGCCTAGAAATGGAACTCTTCGGGATGCTAAAGAGTCGGTATTTTCCCCTCTACTCCAGTCGATTTGAAGAAGAGCTGGCTTCTGACTTTAAGCTATCAACATATCTGGGAATAACCTTTATCGAGTCGCATCGAGAAAGAGTTAAAAGATCTCTCTCCGTCGTTACGCCCCTTTGATTCTCTTGTTTCGGGTGTGGGATCTTTACCATCTAGCCATTGAAAGTAGTCTAGTTAAGCCTTTTTTTCCAAGGAAAGCATTCCAATCACATCTGATGAAACAATAGGAAGATAAAAAATAAAATCTCGACGAGAAGCAAGGAAAACAGTCCATTTCGGATTCTGTGTAGCTCTAGAGCAACCTTAACTTGACCCCAAGGATGGGATTCATCAAAGGGATTTAGGACATCCCACTGCCACCCGCATTCTGGGATTGCTGAAAGTCTGGTTCTAACGTAGGATTTTTTCAACAGGCAATTGTTAAATTGTTTGAATGCTGTCCTTCCACCGTCTTTAACTGCCTCGAAAGAAGCCTTAAGTGGGGTATATTTATGTTATAGGTGCAGGGAGTCAAAGGGGTTGGATAAAGCAAAGCATGAGGGGCGTACTCACACGTCTTTTGTGGCAATCTGTAGGCAGGAGGGCAAAGGGTTACAGGGGAGAGTCAAGTCAAAGCAGCGGTTCTCTTTCTATTATCTTTCCCGAAGGGCCTACGGGACTCTTTCCCTACGGGATGCAGCTTCTCTTGTTGAGGCGAGTCCGGTTGCTTCGTAAGTGAATAGGGGTGATGAATGGAGCTCCCAGACAGCGAGAAAAGAGTAGAGCGACAATGCAAGGAGGCTCGTATGAGTTAAGCTTCTTCCTTTCTAAGGTAGTAAAGTAAGTGAAGGAAGCAAGAACTGCGGAAGAGGATCAGGCGCAAGAGGAAGCGGAATAGGAGCTTTTCTATCTATACTATAATAGGAATAGCAAGCAACGGACCAAGGAACACAAGCCAGAATAACAAGAACTTAGAGCTCCGTATTAGGAGCTAAAACGGGTTAGGGATTCTTGTAGGGACGGTGCCAGTAGGGCAAGCCAAGCAGGCTTTTCAGCTAGCTCTTTAACTTGCGGTTGGTTAAGTCGAAGTCAAAGGGAATTGAAAGGTTTTTTGTAATTGAAGTGTTGAAGTCAATGGGTAACGGACAAGGGTTTTCCTTTAGAAGCGGTGGATTTCATCCCCCATGTCATGTCCATCCTTAGTCTCTTTTTCGTAAACCTAGCCTATTCGACCTAACGACCTCGGGCAAAAGTCGATCGGTCAAGAATCCAGTTCTCCTACGATGGCTCTAGTATTCTTTCAGCTCTAATTCGGTTTCCTCTTGCTGGTGCGGTGGAAGGCGAGATGAGGTTATGGCTATTCGAGGCGATTCTTATAGATCGCTCCTTCCTTAGCTGGTTTCGGTTGTATGATGGAAGTGGAGATCTCGCAGAGCAGCATATTAGTAATTTCGAAATTGCCAGCGGAGACACTGCTCACGATGAGAGTTTGTTGCTTAAGCACTTTTCTGCGAGTCTTTCGGGTGTCGCATTCACGTGGTATACACGCCTCGCGCCGAACTCGATCAATAATTGTGCCGATATGGTAGACGCCTTTCACCGAAGATTCTATTCAGTAGCCCGCAAAGTAACCTATATGGAGCTTGCTTGCGGCGACTAAGCGCGGGGTCTTTTGAGACCTACTTGGCTAGGTGGAGGATCTGAAATAAAATGTTAAAAGGAATTTGAAGAGAGCAAGTTGAGTGGCTAGCTTTACTGATTGAAGTGCTGGTGGCTTGTTTGCTTTCCTCTTTCGGGGAGCAGGACAGAGAGCCTAAGGGACATAGGCGGAAAGACTACGGGAAGGCTTGTTTGCCGGCGATTAATGCTTTCCTATCTTGAGTTATTCCCTGTGATCCATCTATGAGATCGCTTGCACCGGCAGAAGTCTTTCAGATCCTCCAAACTAAAGCCGTCGAAACAGAACTCAACCGAAGCCCTTTCCCGTAACAACCTAACCTACAAGAAGGACCGAAGGGGGGCGCGGCCTTCCCGAAGATCAACTTAACCAAACAAATAGGTAGAAAGATTGCCCGCATTGAGCAATTTGAGCCGAATCTGCAACTCTATTGGGAAGAAAGAGGATTCCAGATTCAAAATCCGGATCCTACGGACTCCCCGCAAACATTACTCTATAAATGTTCGGAAATTCTGTCCCATTATTTTACCTTTTCTAATTGTAATGTTCAAGAACCACACACCTGGATCGAGCTAGCGAACAACCTTGCTCTAGCAAATACAGCGACTCCCGCGGGTATAGGCACTCACCCTAATCTGCAGCTACTAATCGAATTCCAGAATCAAGTCTACATCGATGGTGCTCGAATCTTACTTGCATGGAACAGTGGCGTTGGATGATGAATTTTTGGCTTCTGTTATATTTGATTTTCAAATAAAGGAAGTGACAACGTTAATGCCCGAGGAGGTTGAATCAATAGTTATAAGAGACCACTCAGGCACATAATCCGAAATAACCATCAGGCACCGGGGAAGGAGGTCTAATTTACGGAGTAAAGCAGTAAGTATAAGGGCTTAGTGCTCCGATTGCGCCTTAGGACTAGGACTGATAGGTAAATGCCCCTTACTCTTCCAATGAAGGTGGGTAGGCTTTTCTTTTGTTTAGGATTGGCAAGAGGATGGCTGCCTCGGTCTCAAAGCTGTTAGATAATGCACTCTTATCAATACAGGGACGCGAGAGGAATTCCTCGAAGGTAGTCCCTAAAGGGATAGGGCATTATCGGTGTGGGGATATCTTTGAATATGACTCTTAGTATAAGAAGGAAGAGGTTGGGGCTTTCTTTCTATCCTATTTAGGAAGATAGCAGGCATCAAGACGAAGAGATAAATTCCTATGAATAAACAAAAATCAAATGTTGGCTAGCGGTAAGATCGTTCGGGCGAATCCCCGTGCTGGAAAGAAAGCGAGAAGAGAAATGATTGTGCCATTCTTTCACATCACTCTTTTCAGTCTTAGATGCACCAAAAAGGCTCTCGAAGGCGGCAGCAAAAGAAGAGTTATAGCGGGCGAAGTAGGAACCTATATCATATAGTATGAAAGGGATCCCCAAATGCCCATATTAGCGAAATCTGACTCAATAGGAAGCCTCTATGGCTTGTCTTTTTATTGGACTGATAGAGCTCGCTCTAATCTTTATTCTAAATAAAGACTCACATACTTCATTCTTAATTGAATGTACGATCTTTGAATGGATGCACAGAATCCACAGCTATTGATTGAATCCGATCTTTGAAAGAGGGAAGAGGCATATGCCAGAACTGCTTTCACGAAAGAATCCCCTGTTAGGACAAAAAAGCTGCATGGGTCTCCCTTGGTTTGCTAGAATAGACTCTTATATGGACAGAAATGCACCTTAGAGAAGATAGCTAGTTTTGTCCTCGTTAGGGTTAGGGAAAGACCTGCTTGCCCTTTTTGCCTTGCCTTTCTTACTAGATTATTACCTTATTAAATATTTTCTTTCCTTTCGGGGATTACGCTACAGCCCCTTACAATACGAATTCATGGCATAGTTTCTCTAAGAGGAGTCTAGAGTTAGTTGATATAAGTCACAAGTCGTAGCGTAGCCAAATCCTAATTTACATTAAATTCCCTAAACAGTCGTAAGCCCGTATCTAGCTTTTCGCTGATAAAGAGACTAGGAGCCTTTTAATTTAGTAGTAAATGCCTAAGTTTGGTTTTTCCCCTGTCTGTACTGTAAAAGTCAGTCCTTGAGCAAGAGGTCATACCTATTTTTTCAATAGTGAAAGGCACACAAGAGAATAAACTCGCTTTTGAAAGAAGGCTTTCTTGGACACGCTCAGAGGGGACTTATAGTTCAGGAAAAAAATTCTATGCATAGAATCTAGAATCCGAAGCAGTTAAGCTCGAAAGGCAGCGAAGGAAGTAAAGTCATTTAGTAAAAAAAGTATAAAAGGCACAATCTTTCTCGCGTTTGCTCTGCTTCTTTAGCCTTTGCTGAGAATTCTATACCTCTTGCTCGAGCATCTTCCAATCTTAAACCTCTCCCGCTTTAGTAGGTTAAGCGAACTCTCCTTATCCTTCTTACTCTT
>JALAZF010001079.1:0-251236 GCA_022829125.1 Lathyrus tuberosus | reverse complement strand
CCGATCAATCCAATCCAAACCAATCCATTGTTTCCGGATCGGTTTGGTTTGGACTTTATTGCAAAAATATTAAAATTCAATCCAAATCAATCCATTTATTTTTCATTGGTTCAGGTATCGAATTTTCTCGAAAACCGAACCAAACCGACTCACGAACACCCCTAAAATAAAACCACGTGTGACAAAAAATCAATTTTTGATCATCTCATCAATTGTTAAAAAATATAATCAACTTTTTTTTTATAGAAAAGTATAAGCAACTATAGAAAAATATAAAATAATTTAGATTAAAGAACACCCAATTATAAATTTTGAGCTTAAAACTCTGGTCAAAGTGAATGTGAGCTTAAGGTAATAACCACAATTGATTAGCAACTTAAGTTTTATTTCAACTCTTTATCTTGTTATTAATGTAGTGGTCAATTGGAAAAAGACAATTCAACAATAATTTTTTTCTTTTGAAGAAAATTCAACAATAAATTTTATTTTTCTCATTGCAGAAAATACTCAGAAATTTCTTAAACAGTTGTGTTAGTATATTTTAACACAGCATAAATAAGCTGCTTCTATGATCCAAACAATTAAATCTTAGCTCCAAACAATGATTCTACCATTCACAATATTTCATATCATTGTTTTGATAATATCTCCTCGACTAGCATCAGCACAAGAAGATGGAATCATAGCACGAGATGGTTGTAATTCAACATGTGGAACAGTTTCAATCCCTTTCCCATTCGGAATGAATAAACCTCATTGTTATGCAGACAAATGGTTCGAAATAGAGTGTAAATTAGACAGCAACACTTTTTCTCTTGTTCCTAAGCCTTACTTGAAGTCGTTAAATCTTGAGGTAAGACGATTTTTCCAGAACTCGAGCATGGTTGAGATTATGAACCCAATTTACCGTTCAAATTGTCAAAAAAACAAAAATAGTAACAGTAATAAAACCGTTACTCTTGGAGATAGTCCATTCGTTTATTCACAGGCTGACAACAAGTTTCTAGCAATGGGATGTAATAATCTTGCTTCTTTTCAGTCAAACGGGACAACCGTTGGTGGTTGTGTATCAATTTGTGACGACAACAACATAAACAATTTCAATTTCAGTAGTGACGGTTGTAATGGAAGGTATTGTTGTGAAACCTCATTGCCTTCACATCTTTCAGAGTTTAACGCAACAATAAGAGGTTTAAGGGAACAGAGTAGTGATGGGTGTAGCTATGCTTTGATTGCAAGTGATTATTGGATAACATTAGATAGTTCGTATATGAGAGTTTATGAGATTGAGACATTGAATGAGTTGAAGAATATGGAATATGCTCCTGCAATGCTTGAGTGGGAGATTTTGAATGATATGTTAGTTAATTCCACATTTCAACTACCTCCAAATTGTTACGACTCCAACGTTACTTCTTTAAATAACAGAACCACTGGTCGGCAATGTCGATGCTCCTGGGGTTACTATGGCAATCCCTACCTTATTGGAAGCTGTTCAGGTTTTTCAATGTCTCCCTTTTTATATTAAAATGTCTTATTATGTTTTATCATCTCTAAGATGTAACTTAGTTATAGACTTAGTTACTTCTTTAAGAAATCATTAACAAATTTCCTTGGTACATCTTTATTACTACAAAAAGTAAAACAGTTGTTTTTGAACAAAATATCACTGCTGACCTAAACATATTTTATAAAGTTTATCGAACATCTGGTTCCATGCCCCATTTCTAATTCAATTTGACTTCAAGAAAATGAGTTTTAAACTAAAGGCTAACTTGGTTCTATTGTTTCAAAACTTCCAGGATTTTTTGATAAGAATAATAGGGCGAAGAAGTGGGCTATTGTAGGTATGTACCAATTTCATAAATGAAGAATAATATTATTTTGCTTTTCATCGAACTTGCCTAATTTTAAGCTAGAGCTTGATAAATTTACATCTATCTGGTACTTAATTGAGATGAAATTGAGTGCATATTTCCTATAATATGTCTAAACACATACTCTATATTAGATTAAAAAAAGACATCTACAAGTAACATCTCTCATTTACACCCACTCCCTATTTATAATCACCTAATAGTGTGTGATGACAAATATGTAGGAATTTCATCAAGTCTCGGATCCATCGGTTTACTCATAGGTCTATGGTTATTGTACAAAGCTATGAAACGAAGAATGATAAAGAAACGCAGAGAAAAATTCTTCAAAAGAAATGGTGGTTTGTTGTTACAAAAAAGAATGTCTTCGGGAGATGTAAATGTTGATAGAACTACTCTCTTCACATTAAAGGATTTAAAGAAAGCCACAGACAACTTCAATAAGAATAGAGTTCTTGGAAAGGGAGGTCAAGGCACAGTTTACAAAGGCATGCTGGTGGATGGTAAAATTGTTGCTGTGAAAAAATTTAAGGTTGAAGGAAAGGTTGAAGAGTTCATCAATGAGTTTGTGATTCTTTCACAAATCAACAACAGAAATGTTGTAAAATTATTGGGATGTTGTTTGGAGACAGAAATTCCTTTGCTTGTTTATGAATTCATTCCCAATGGTAACCTTTTTTAGTATCTACATGACCAAAATGAAGACATACCAATGACATGGGACATGCGTTTGAGAATTGCAACAGAAATTGCTGGAGCTTTATTTTATTTGCACTCAGTTGCATCTCAGCCCATTTATCATAGAGACGTCAAATCAACAAATATCCTATTGGATGAAAAGTACAGGGCAAAATTAGCAGATTTTGGAGCATCGAGAATAATTTCAATTGAAGCTACTCACCTTACCACAGTGGTTCAAGGTACTTTTGGATACTTAGATCCTGAATATTTTCACACTAGTCAATTTACAGAGAAAAGTGATGTGTACAGCTTTGGTGTAGTTCTTGCTGAACTTTTAACTGGTAAGAAGCCAATATCCTCTGCAGAAAGATCTGGGGAATCACAAAGCTTAGCTTCCTATTTTGCCCAGTGTGTAGAAGAGAATATGCTATTTGATATTACTGACAAAAGGGTCACAAAAGAAGGGGAGAGAGAACATATCATTGCAGTTGCAAATCTTGCAAATAGATGCTTAGAAATGAATGGGAGAAAACGACCAACTATGAAAGAAGTCACATTAGAATTGGAAGGGATCAGGGGATTAAATAGGAAGCTTAATGCACAACAAAATCACGAGGAAATTGAGCTTTCTGGAATTGAAGAGTACAAACCTTGGGATGGGTTTTCTGCATCAAATTCATTACAAATTATCAACAGCCAAACACACTCCACAGACTCGGAGGTTATGCATATTCTTGCATTAGAATAGTTGGTTTGCTTAACTGCTTTTCTTTGGTATTGATTATTGTATTATAAACAAGAGCTTGCTTATGATTTGAAGATTAGATAGGTAAGTAGTTATGGATAGTGTATTATATTGGATGTTATTAATAAGCATAAACCTTTACATTCACTTTCTTGAGGTCTTGTGTGAAAAAATGTGTGAATAATGTTATAAAAATAAGCAGTTGTTCTACTTTTATTTCCATTTTTTTCATGAATTAAGGTATTGAAAGTCTTTGACACTACAAAGTTATCATAGACAATTGATTGGTAGAAGAGGCTGATCTCGACGATGGCAAGGTGGAACAACTAGAAGATGTAGATACCCAGTCCTTGGTATACTAGTTCACACAAGCCCCTCAAACACGAGATTTGAAAAGGAAAAGTGATTAAGTCGAAAATGCATGCAGTACGACTTGAGATCGACTTGAGTTTGTAGGCAATTTTCTCCTCTACAAATTTGACTGATAATATGTATAGAGGTTCGATCTAAATGAAGTGACCTACTCCTCTCCTCAAGATTTTATCTTGAGAGTATCTAATAATACTTGGGAGATTTTGGAAAGTTAAGTCCGCGAACCCCCTTATAAAATGTAAATGAAATTTCAAATTGACTTCCAACCAAACAACAAATGGTGCAATGAAGCGGTTAGTCTTTACGCTAAACATCAAATTTTCTCAAATCGCCAAGGCTAAAAATATGTGACAGAATGAAAAGTATTTCAGAGAGAGATTGAGAGAAAGGAAGGCGAGATGTGTCACATTTTCTGGATGAGAAGAAATGAAAGGTAAGGCCTATATTTAAAGGCCAAATGATGATTCAAAAAAGGAAATGATTCATGGGTAAAGTTGTTACCTAATCGATTAGGTCTTAAGTCTAATTGATTAGGTACCACATATAATCGATTTCTTGAGCCTAATTTGAAAGCTTTTGATAGAGAGCCTTTACCTTTCATTAAGACATTTTCTTAATCGATTATAGACTCATTTCACCCTTATCTAATTGATTAGGCACTTGATATAATCGATTAGGCAGTTCACAAACATGCACTAATCAATATGACAATTCCTAATTCGTTTGGCTAGGTTCCAAAAACTTTTAATGCGATTTTATTTGAGAAATATAGGATTTAAAAATAGTTTTAGTATTTGTGTGTAATTTATCCATACTAATTTACAAAAGTATCCTTGTGTTTTTTTCAAAACACTAATCACTCACTCAATACGATCAGACGAGTTTTCAGTCTTCCACTCTTTCACACTTTGAAACTTTAAGTCATTTTCTAAATAAATCAATCACATAACAACTTCACTTGAATCATCTTGAATATGAGGCATGATATACTTTCAAGCCAAGCTCCATCATTAAAGGAAATCACTAATGATCATAAAACCCTAGCTCTTTAACTTAATTTTAAGGAACAACTTGATCACTCATCTTGTGCATCTTTGACCGCTTGAGCCAACTTTAACATTATCATATCTTGTTTTGTTGTTGTCATCAAAGTCACTTTAAAGGATGTATCATCTTCAAGTGTTGTCATCATTAAAATAATTATGTTATCAGGGTCAAGCACATTTTTCTTGTTTATGAGCTTTGATCACTTTCGGATGAATCTGCAAGCAGATAGTTCCACATTCTCCCCTTTTTTATGATGACAATGCAAATCTCAAGAAGGTGGTATAAGAAAATACAAGTAAACTTATAGTGTTTAAACTCCCCCTCAGATGATTAGAGAGTATACCTTGTAACACCCCCCTTTCTATACCCCCAAATAATCACATAATCATTTAGGCACATAATAAAAATTTCATCAGAGTATAATTATAAACATGGTATAAAAGAGATATGTCACATTATACTTTAAATTAAAACATACAACACCTGCTCAACAGTTGATATGCAACAGTGGGGTAACTTGCAACAGAGGAACTTAGTCCTTGCACCCACATCTCAACATTTAGAATGAAAGCGGAAAATCTAAACATTGAATAACAACAAACATATATACATATATACATACATCATCAAGTATTCTCCACCAACATCATTCATGTTTACATAAACATTTATCAACAAGATACATATACAAAGGTATCCCAAAATAATCATAGCCATCCTAGCTACCCGGTGCTACATATCAGAGCCGACCGACCAAAAGATTGAAGACACGCTTCACAAAAAGACCACCAGCATACCTAATCTGCAATGCCTCATAGAGCATTATAAAACAGCAGAAGGGTGAGAAATATTATCATAATAACAATGCATAAAATTATATATACTAGCATAAAAAATACACATATCCCCCATTCTCACCACAATTCATTACAACTCACTCATATACATCACAATGTATATATATATATATATATATATATATATATATATATATATATATATATATATATATATATATATATATATATTCACAACCAAGCATATCCATCATGTATACTTTCACAATTCTTATCATTCCACATAAACATACACATATATGTTTATTCATTGATGCACCATTATAAAGATGATAAATGCAAATCATAGAGACCGACTCACGACTCTATGCAAATGCAATGCGGTACCGACTCAATCATCTCAAGTTCACTTAGGAACTATGCTGGAACCATCGCTCGTTACATCACTGTAACTCCCCGTCGGGCCTACGATGTTCACCCATTGCTCACACCCCACATGGGCACACAATGTTTATGGATCGCTCACACCCCACACGGGCACACGGCCCGATTGCTCACACCTCACCTAGGCACACAATCCGATTGCTCACACCTCACCTAGGCACACAATCGTTTGTAATCATCGCTCACACCTCACATAGGCACACGACGATACAACGGATTCTCATTAGAATCGCTCCACACAAGAATGTACTTCATTATGCTTCACATGCAAAATGACTCAAGACATTCTTGAAATGCATACATATTCACAATATATTCATGCATTCATCTCATACAATCACATACAATCTATATACATTCACATCAATGCACTATTGTACGATTCGCATTCAAACACACAGTCAAAACGGTAAAAGTCGCTAAATAGCATTATTCTCGGCTTTCCGACATAATAAAATCGGCCAACAGTTTCCACACCATCATAATCACAAGGTACAGCTTAATAGCTTTCCAACGATATAAAGAACGCCTAAATCGGAATTACGGTTCGAGAATTATGAATTTTTAAAAGAAAAGAAAATTATAAAAAAAACAAAAGCGCCCGGCGACAGGGACGTTTCGCCCGGCGACGCTTCAATTTCGCCCTCGCTTCGCCCGGCGAAGAAGGGGCGAAGGAAACCCTCACAAACGTGAACCAAACCAGTAGCTTGACACTCTCTCGCCTCTCAATTTCGCCCGGCGAAGGCACGAACCGCCCGACGCTCTGGGCATTTCGCCCGGCGATTCACACCAGAAGCAGAATTTCTGCTTCGTGTACACTATTCCAAAACCCCCAAAAATTCCATTTTCTTCCCCAAATCACTTCCATCAGCAAAACAGTTAATAACAATGGTTCATAAACATATAGAGATCATACAACACAAGTTATATCGATTTCTATCCGCGAAAACATCGATTTCTACTATTTTCTACACTAATTGGTTTATACCAAAACTCATGAAAATCAACAAAAACAACAATACAATCATACATAATCGTACACATTGCTAAGATAACAAGATTTCACACCCTTACCCGGATTCCAAACTCGCTAAATGATCGTTCTTGATGATTCTCTAGTTTTCCTCTTTTCCTCTTCTCTTCTCTTCCTCTTCTTTCTTTCTATCCCTTTTTCTTTCTATTTCTCTTTTCTATTCTCTTTTTCTTCTTCTTATTTCTTTTTCCTTTCTATCTATTTTTCCACTCAAATACAATTAATCCATTTTCTCACAAAATTCCAAACTTAATCATTTTTCCAACAATTATCACTAAATTTCTAACTTACTAATAATTGAGAAATGTCTAAAATATCCTCCATTCTAATTTCCCCCGAAAACTCTCAAAACGGTCAAATATCATAACACATCAACATAGCATATTAACATACCAATTCCACAAATAAAATAATTTATCACTCAATTTAAATAAAAGACTCAACAAAATGGGAATAATTGGAATCGGGGCGTTACAACTCTCCCCCACTTTAGAAATTTTCGTCCTCGAAAATATTACCTGATTCAAACAATTCTGGATACGACTCTCGCATCCTACTCTCTAGTTCCCAAGTCATATTGCCTTCCGCAGCGCCTCCACACGCTACCTTCACAAGCGCAATATCCTTGCCTCTTAGCTTCTTAACTTCACGGTCCAAAATCCTAATCGGTAAAGCTTCAACCGTAAGGTTATCTCTTACTTCAACCTCGTCCATAGGAATAACATGTGACGGATCCGGAACATACTTCCGAAGTTGCGAAACATGGAATACATCATGCAAATTCGAAAGATTCGAAGGCAACGCCACACGGTAAGCCACAGCACCAACTCGTGCAGAAATCTGATACAGACCAATAAAACGAGAAGTCAACTTCTTCGCCTTCAAAGCACGACCCACACCCGTAATCGGCGTAACTCTCAGAAATACATGGTCGTCTTCTTGAAACTCAAGATCTTTTCTTCTCTTGTCATGATAGCTCTTCTGTCTACTTTGAGAAGCTTTCATCTTCTCACGGATAAACTTCACTTTCTCCGTCGTTTGTTGTACCATCTCCGGTCCAACTACCATCCTCTCACCTGTTTCATGCCAACACAAAGGTGTTCGACATCTCCGACCATATAAAGCCTCAAATGGTACCATACCTATACTTGAATGAAAACTATTATTATAGGTGAACTCAATCAATGCCAAATAACTATCCCAAGCACCACCTTGCTCGAGCACACAAGCACGCAATAAATCCTCCAACGATTGAATTGTCCTCTCGGTTTGACCATCTGTTTGCGGATGATAAGCCGAACTCAATCTTAGCTTAGAACCCAAAGCCTTTTGTAAACTCTCCCAAAACCTCGATGTGAATCTAGGATCTCTATCCGATACAATACTCTTAGGAACTCCATGCAACTTCACAACCACAAGAACATAAATCTCGGCTAACCTCTCCAAAGGATAACTAATATCAATTGGAATGAAGTGAGCAGATTTAGTAAGCCTATCAACGATTACCCAAATAGCATTAAGACCTATTTGCGTATTCGGCAATCCCGTAACAAAATCCATCGATATACTATCCCATTTCCACTCCGGAATGTCCAACGGTTGCATCAATCCACTAGGCTTTTGATGTTCTACCTTAGACTTTTGACAAGTTAAGCACGCATACACAAATTGAGCCACATCTCTCTTTAATCTGGACCACCAAAAGATTTTCTTCAAATCTTGATACATTTTATTCGCTCCCGGATGAATACTTAAGTTACTTCGGTGACCCTCTTCTAATATCATCTTTTTCAACTCCGCATCATCGGGAATACAAATACAACCACGGAATCTCAAAACTCCAAAATTATCGACCTTGAAATCCTCATTCTCATTCATCATCAAATCAACGAACTTCAAGTCCTACTTTTGCTTTTCACATACGGTTGCAAGAAAATCATTCGTAACATGTAGCATACCAAGTCTCACACTTCTCGGCGTCATTTCACAAACCAAACTCGAGTCTCTAAAATTCTCCAAAAGTTCCCATTCTCTCACCATCAATGCGGACATATGTAACGACTTCCGACTCAAAGCATTGGCCACCACGTTTGCCTTACCCGGATGGTAATTCAAACCAAAATCATAATCCTTCAAAAGCTCTAACCACCTTCTTTGTCTCATGTTCAATTCTTTTTTATCAAATAAATATTTTAAGCTTTTGTGATCACTAAAAACTTCGAATCTTGCTCCATAAAGATAATGCCTCCATATTTTCAAAACAAACACCACGGCCGCCAACTCCAAGTCATGCGTAGGATAATTCTTTTCATGCACTCTCAATTGTCTTGAAGCATAAGCCACAACTTTTCCATCTTGCATCAAAACACCACCTAAACCAACCAAGGAAGCATCACATTACACAACAAATGGTTCCATAGGATTTGGCAAAATCAAGATCGGAGCCGTTGTCAACCTTCTTTTTAGCTCATTGAAACTCTCTTCACAATGAATATCCCAAATGAAAGCCTTTCCTTTACAAGTCAATTGCGTTAACGGAAGTGCCAACTTTGAAATGCCCTCAATAAACCTCCGATAATAACCCGCCAATCCTAAAAAGCTTCGAATCTCCGTAACCGATCTAGGAGCCTCCCATTGCATCACCGCATCAATCTTGGATGGATCAACACTAATACCACTACCGAAAATAACATGCCCAAGAAAACTTACTTCCGATAACCAAAACTCACATTTCGACAACTTAGCATACAATTGTTTCTCTTTCAAAATTTGTAACACAATCCTCAAATGCTCTTCATGCTCCTCTTGAGACTTAGAGTAAATCAAAATATCGTCGATGAACACAACCACAAAACGATCCAACTGTTCATGAAAAATACGATTCATGTATTCCATAAACACACCCGGGGCATTAGAAACCCCGAATGGCATCACGGAATATTCGTAATGGCCATACCGTGTCCTAAAGGCCGTTTTTTGAATATCCTCTTCTTTCACACGAATCTGGTGATATCCCGATCTCAAATCAATCTTGCTAAAAACACGCGCACCAATCAATTGGTCCATCAAATCATCGATCCTCGGAAGCGGATACTTGTTCTTAATTGTCACCTTGTTCAATTGTCGATAATCAATGCATAACCGCATACTCCCGTCCTTTTTCTTTACCAACAATACCGGAGCACCCCAAGGAGAAACACTTGGTCTTACAAATCTCTTGTCCAACAAGTCATTCAATTGCTTCTTCAATTCTACCAAATCTGATGCCGACATACGATACGGTGCCATCGAAACCGGTCTAGTACCCGGAACTAGATCAATAGAAAACTCACTTCTCTTTCCGGCGGTACATCCTTAATGTCCTCAGGAAACACCTCAGGAAAATCACAAACAACAGGAACCACATCAAGGGACACTTGACTATCCACAGACAATGATGCAAACAAACCGAACAATTGAGCTTCGTCGGCTAAAAGTTTCTTCAACTCTTTAGTGGATAAGAAACTCTCATCTTCATCCTCTTCCAGAGAAGGAAACCTCACTAACTTGTGATAGCAATCTATATGAACTCGATTAAATCGCAACCAGTTCATACCCAAGATTACGTCTAAACCTTCCAACGGCAAACACACTGGATCCATCTCAAAGTCTTTACCATAAATGGTCAAAGGACACATCAAACAAACCAAAGAAGTAGTTACTGACCCCATTGCTGGAGTATCAATAACCATCTTACCATCCATCAGAGACAACACATGATTCAAACGCTTCGCGCTCTCAGACGAAACAAACGAATGAGTCGCTCCCGTGTCAATAATAGCAACTAAAGGCGTACTATTAATAAAGCATGTACCTTTAATCAAACGGTCTGCATTAGTAGTTTGAGTCCCCGCCAATGCAAACACCTTTCCGCCCGCTTGAGCTTGTTTCGGCTTAGTACACTTAGTACTAATGTGACCAACTTCTCTACAATTATAGCACTTCACCATATTCCTTCTATAATCTGTAGCAACATGTCCAAGACCTCCACAGTTAGAACATTTCACCACTGGCTTCCCACACTCAAATTATTTATGACCCATTTCACCACACTTGTAACACCTAATAGAACCGGAACCTCCTCCTTCAGATCTCTTCTCAAAGTTTCCCATATGCTTGCCCTTATCAGCGGGTGTCACATAAGGTCCACTTCTAGCTTGTTGCTTTCCCTTCCTCTCATTCAAACTTTTATAATATGTAGAACGAGCCTTGCTATCTTCCTCGAAGATTCTACAACATTCCGTCAAATCCGAAAACCTTCTTATCCTTTGATACCCCACAGCTTGTTTAATCTCAGGACGCAAACCATTCTCATACTTAATACACTTTGAGAACTCAGCAGTGATTGCAGCATAGTGAGGATGGAATTGAACCAACTCCACAAACTTAGCAGTATAGTCCACCACGGACATACTACCTTGTTTCAATTCAAGGAACTCCATCTCCTTCTTCCCTTTCACACTTTCAGGGTAATACTTCCTTAAGAACTCAGTACGAAATAAATCCCAAGTAACCTCTTCATCACCCACCTCAAGAACTTGACGCATACCGACCCACCAATCGTCGGCTTCTTCCTTCAGCATGTGAGATCCCAGCCTCACCTTATTCTCCTCCGCACAGTCCATGACCCTGAAGATTCTTTCAATCACTTTCAACCAAAGTTGAGCACCATCGGGATCAAATCTTCCTTTGAAAACCGGTGGTTGATTCTTCCTGAACTCGTCATTAGCATTCACATTCGGCGCACCTTGCACCGCCCTAGCCATTGCTTCCAAAGCAGCAGCCATCGCATTGTCGTTTCTACCAGCCATATTCTAATCATTCCCAAAAATGACAACAAAGTTAAACAACAGTTCAACCAACACAACAACAAGACAGACACAACTGACTCAACTCTGGCTCTGATACCACTTAATGTAACACCCCCCTTTCTATACCCCCTAATAATCACATAATCATTTAGGCACATAATAAAAATTTCGTCAGAGTATAATCATAAACATGGTATAAAAGAGATATGTCACATTATACTTTAAATTAAAACATACAACACCTGCTCAACAGTTGATATGCAACAGTGGGGTAACTTGCAACAGAGGAACTTAGTCCTTGCACCCACATCTCAACATTTAGAATGAAAGCAGAAAATCTAAACATTGAATAACAACAAACATATATACATATATACATACATCATCAAGTATTCTCCACCAACATCATTCATGTTTACATAAACATTTATCAACAAGATACATATACAAAGGTATCCCAAAATAATCATAGCCATCCTAGCTACCCGGTGCTACATATCAGAGCCGACCGACCAAAAGAATGAAGACACGCTTCACAAAAAGACCACCAGCATACCTAATCTGCAATGCCTCATAGAGCATTATAAAACAGCAGAAGGGTGAGAAATATTATCATAATAACAATGCATAAAATTATATATACTAGCATAAAAAATACACATATCCCCCATTCTCACCACAATTAATCACAACTCACTCATATACATCACAATGTATATATATATATATATATATATATATATATATATATATATATATATATATATATATATTCACAACCAAGCATATCCATCATGTATACTTTCACAATTCTTATCATTCCACATAAACATACACATATATGTTTATTCATTGATTCACCATTATAAAGATGATAAATGCAAATCATAGAGACCGACTCACGACTCTATGCAAATGTAATGCGGTACCGACTCAATCATCTCAAGTTCACTCAGGAACTATGCTAGAACCATCGCTCGTTACATCACTGTAACTCCCCGTCGGGCCTACGATGTTCACCCATTGCTCACACCCCACATGGGCACACAATGTTTATGGATCGCTCACACCCCACACGGGCACACGACCCGATTGCTCACACCTCACCTAGGCACACAATCTGATTGCTCACACCTCACCTAGGCACACAATCGTTTGTAATCATCGCTCACACCTCACATAGGCACACGACGATACAACAGATTCTCATTAGAATCGCTCCACACAAGAATGTACTTCATTATGCTTCACATGCAAAATGACTCAAGACATTCTTGAAATGCATACATATTCACAATATATTCATGCATTCATCTCATACAATCACATACAATCTATATACATTCACATCAATGCATTATTGTACGATTCGCATTCAAACACACAGTCAAAACGGTAAAAGTCACTAAATAGCATTATTCCCGGCTTTCCGACATGATAAAATCGGCCAACAGTTTCCACATTATCATAATCACAAGGTACAGCTCAATAGCTTTCCAACGATATAAAGAACGCCTAAATCGGAATTACAGTTCGAGAATTATGAATTTTTAAAAGAAAAGAAAACTATAAAAAAAAAAAACAAAAGCGCCCGGCGACAGGGACGTTTCGCCCGGCGACGCTTCAATTTCGCCCTCGCTTCGCCCGGCGAAGAAGGGGCGAAGGAAACCCTCACAAACGTGAACCAAACCAGTAGCTTGACACTCTCTCGCCTCTCAATTTCGCCCGGCGAAGGCACGAACCGCCCGGCGCTCTGGGCATTTCGCCCGGCGATTCACACCAGAAGCAGAATTTCTGCTTCGTGTACACTGTTCCAAAACCCCCAAAAATTCCATTTTCTTCCCCAAATCACTTCCATCAGCAAAACAGTTAATAGCAATGGTTCATAAACATATAGAGATCATACAACACAAGTTATATCGATTTCTATCCGCGAAAATATCGATTTCTACTATTTTCTACACCAATGGGTTTATACCAAAACTCATGAAAATCAACAAAAACAACAATACAATCATACATAATCGTACACATTGCTAAGATAACAAGATTTCACACCCTTACCCGGATTCCAAACTCGCTAAATGACCGTTCTTGATGATTCTCTAGTTTTCCTCTTTTCCTCTTCTCTTCTCTTCCTCTTCTTTCTTTCTATCCCTTTTTCTTTCTATTTCTCTTTTCTATTCTCTTTTTCTTCTTCTTATTTCTTTTTCCTTTCTATCTATTTTTCCACTCAAATACAATTAATCCATTTTCTCACAAAATTCCAAACTTAATCATTTTTCCAACAATTATCACTAAATTTCTAACTTACTAATAATTGAGAAATGTCTAAAATATCCTTCATTCTAATTTCCCCCGAAAACTCTCAAAACGGTCAAATATCATAACACATCAACATAGCATATTAACATACCAATTCCACAAATAAAATAATTTATCACTCAATTTAAATAAAAGACTCAACAAAATGGGAATAATTGGAATCGGGGCGTTACATACCTTACTCCCTCTGAGAGTATACTTTACCCCTTTTGTTAAAATAAAAAAGGTGGATAAAGATGCAAGACAGAAATTTAAATATGCAAGCGCATAGTCAAACATATTAAACGGAAAACATTTCATAGAGGTGGTTGTCTTAAGTCTTGGGCAAAGTGAAAAGCCTTACAGTTGATATTCTCATTTTTCCTCTTTATTCTTTTGATTATTTCTTTGAGTGGGTCTTCAATGAAGGGCATTTCGGAAATGTCATAGTTGAAATCTTCCAGATCCATGGGTGCTTCTTCTTTCATTCCTATTTTCTTTCCTTTGGACGGTTTTCGAATTACTTTTCCATTTACAACTTCATACCTCATCATTGCTAGAGCAACTTCTCCTATTTTTGTTACCTTTTCCATAAATTCTTCCTGTTCTGGACTTGGCTTGTGGCCGACCCAGCGTCTGGCACGGCCCAATCCAGTGCTATGTTGAGGACGGCCCTGAAGGCTGGCCCAACTCGTTAGGGGACAGTAGAAGACATTTTCCCACGTGCTCCTCACCCGAGGACACGTCATCCACTCGGTCTGCACATCTCGTGGAACCAGTCTGGTCTACGTAACAGGCAACTCCACCCACTATCCCACTATCCGGGGAATGCAGAGCAGTTGACCCAGGATGATGAGCACGAGCTGCTCATTCCTACCTCCACGTAGGAATCCTGGCAGTCATATATTATGGGCCTGATCACTCAGCCCATAATGGAGATCGTTGGCCCAGCGCTGGGGACTCTCTATAAATACCCTCCTCTGATGGAGGGTCAGGTATTCAATGTTTTCCTACTCTCTACTCTTGCTACCTCTTCACCCGACTGACTTTAGCATCGGAGTGTCTGCAGGTACACCCCCTCCTCCGCTCTTGTTGAATGTTGTTGTTGCAGAAGTGTTGTCGGCCACGTTCTAGTCCGCCAGGTTAAATCAATTTTTTTTCTAAGTACATGAAAATAGGATATAATTCCTAGATATATTAACACTTAGATAAGATTTCTTTCGATATAACTTGTAGACATATTAAGTCCACAAACTAGTAACCGCATAATCCAAACTCTTGTATAATGAATTATTGTGGATAAGTTATTTGAAGTACGTATTAAGCATGGCAACGGGATAAGTTAGGGATGGTTTTTACCTCTTCTAATTTTAAATTGGAATTTTTAAACAATCCATATTCTCCGTCTCAAATTTATTATAGATGGAGAATTAAAATTAAAACTCGTCCCAAACAAATTTAGGTTAGATTCAGATATCTCACCTCACTACCATCTATTTAGTGAAATTAATTTTTTTGATAAACATATTTATTATTTTCAAAATCAAATTACAATACAAATAAAAAATTAAAACAATCTCAAAAATGTTTACACATGCATTTTAAATATTTTAAATAATAAATACAAATTAAAACATTAAAACACTATGCATATATTCAATATTCTAAATTACCAAAACTAAGTAATAAAATACATATAAAACATATGGGATGGGTTTGGAGTGAGTACTAATATCTCAATTATCTAGTTCATTCTTGTATTTTAGAATCGAAAAAAATTTAAACCTGAATATAAATTTAGTCAAAGTGGATTTTCTCTATCAAATTTAAAATTAATTCGGATAAATATACGTGAGTATGAATTATATTACCATGCCTAACACGGTTGCTTAGAATCTGCCACCTTTTGTGAAGTCTTCTTTGTAGTCTTATTGAGACTTCTACTTAGAGGATTGAAGATGTACATGTTTATATTTTTGTAGATAGTGAAATATCAATATTACTCGATAAGAAGTTTTTAAAAAATTCTAAGAAGGTGAAAATAGGATATAATTCCATAATAGGGTGCGGAACAGAACTAAGTCAATAGTCATGACATTTTAGATAAGTTTTTCTTTGGACACAATCTGTAGACATTTTTAGTCCACACACTAGCAATTGCTGATTTTGATTGATCCAAACTCTTGTAAAATGAATTATTAAAAGTCCACACACTAGCAATTGCTGATTTTGATTGATCCAAACTCTTGTAAAATGAATTATTAATGATGTGTAAGTTTTGCCAAACAGCACAAGTGTTTATTAAAATAGAAGTATAGTCGGTCGCAAAGTTGGATAACAAGATTTCCAAAAAAAATATATATATATAAATTATTTTTAAAATGAAAATAAATAAAAAATTTATTATTTTTATAGTTATTAAGTAAGTTAGTTGATAGCTACAAACATTAAATTTATACTGGTTCCCACAATTGATTTGAAATTAGATGTCATTCATTTAATTTAAAGATATTAAAGGTAATACACTGTCGTTTATACCAACATCTAATAGGATTTTTTCATTCAACCATATCATTTCAGTATTTTAAAAATAAAAATATGATTTGGCAATATAAACGTCCGCCCATTGGCAAATTCTAATATATTAGGTGGTCGGGGCAAATTTTTTATTGTATTCATTAAAATAAGTGACGACTTGGATTCAAATCTAAAATTATACATAAACTATCAACACAATCAAACCATTATACTATAACACAAAAATGATATTTTCATTCGGATTTAAATGAAAATTTAAAATTGAATTTAAATTGTAACAAATCATATTTTGTTGGAGAGATTTATAGAACAAATATATCCAATAGCTTTAATTTCGTCCATAATTAATGTAGAATCTATTGGATATATTTGTTCTATAAATTTCTCCAACAAAATATGATTTGTTACAATTTAAATTCAATTTTAAATTTTCATTTAAATCCGAATGAAAATATCATTTTTGTGTTATAGTATAATGGTTTGATTGTGTTGATAGTTTATGTAGAATTTTAGATTTGAATCCAAGTCGTCACACTTTTTTATTTTAATGAATACAATAAAAAATTTGCCCCGACCACCTAATATTTTAGAATTCGCCAATGGGCGGACGTTTATATTGCCAAATCATATTTTTATTTTTAAAATACTGAAATGACATGGTTGAATGAAAAAATCCTATTAGATGTTGGTATAAACGACAGTGTATTATCTTTAATATCTTTAAATTAAATGAATGACATCTAATTTCAAATCAATTGTGGGAACCAGTATAAATTTAATGATATAGAAAAAAACTTGAAAAATATCTATCGGGTATTGAGAATAATAAGTCAAGTGTGAGTTGGAGTTTCACATTGGTTGGAACTGTAGAGACTTAAGCATTTATAAGTGAGAGAACTCACACACTTATCACCCTAAGGTTTTGGGTGAATGTGTGACGTCTCTCTCACTTGTGTTGCTCTTGACACAATGTTAATGTTCCTCCTCATGATCCAACAAATGATATCATGAGCTTTTGGTTCGTAAAGAGACATGCTTACTTGTATCGAAATGTCCAAAAAAAGGTAAATGTCTAGGAAGATGTGTCTCGTTGAAATCGAAATGTCCAGGAAGAGGTATATCGAAATGTCCAAGAAGAGGTGTCTACGGTGGTACAAGTGTATGTGAACAATGGTTCGTAAAGGGACCGGCTTACGTGTATCGAAATGTCCATGAAGAGGTAAATGTCCAGAAAGAGGCATCCTATTGAAATCGAAATGCGCAGGAAGAGGTATATCGAAATATCCAAGAAGAGGTGTCAACGGCGGTATAAGTGTATGTGAACAAAAGAGTTTATACTAGAGGGAGAGCATTGTGGACTCACGCTTGAGGGAAAGTGTTGAGAATAATAAGTCAAGTGTGAGTTGGAGTCTCACATTGTGTTGAGTCTCACATTTGTTAGAAATGTGGAGACTTAATGATTTATAAGTGAGAGAGCTCACTCACATATTACTTTAAAGTTTTTGGTGAATATGTGGTGTCTCTCTCACTTGTGTTGCTCTTGGCCCAATATTAATATTCATCTTTATAAACCCAACACCGAGTTACCCGATCCAGACATGCCTTTTAAGTGTACCAGAACGGCACTTTTGTAACATATCTCGTCCATAAGCAGACAAAGTGCATAAAAAAAATAACAATGAAGGTTACATTACTTTTGTTTGTAGACGAAAATGGCATTATATAGTCAATGAATGGCGTAGGATTCTGTATTGAAATTCAAATTTTGTAGAAAATGGTTATGCTTTTTAATGGATTTTAATGTTTTACAGAATTTTATAAGTTACAAAACATTGATAAACTTATAATAAATAGCTAAAACTGAAGAATTCATATTGATAAAGGATGGAGTGAAAAGTTCAGGAGACCTCTGCAAATATAAGGGATGAGTTGAAATTATTATTTTTTTTAGGGTTAATATCCATTTTGCCCCCTGTTATATAGGCGCTTTTCAAAAAACTCCTCTGTAAAAAAAAAACTTGCAAAAAAAACCCTAACATTTGAAGATTCTCTCAGTTTTGACCTTCATCACATCCATTCACTAAAAATGCCAAAATGGCAGGGGTCAAAATAAAAACGCTGCCAAAATTTCAGGGGTCAAAATAAAAACGCAGCCAAAATGGCAGGGGTCAAAATAAAAATGCTGCCAAAATGGCAGGTTTTTGGTGACTGAATGTGATGAAGGTCAAAATTGAGAGAATCTTCAAATATTAGGGTTTTTTTTTGCAAGTTTTTTTTTTACAGGAAGGTTTTTCAAAAAGCGCTTATATGACAGGGGGCAAAATGAGTATTAACCATTTTTTTTATTTTTAATCCACATACTAGACCTCAAATTAATCAACAAATCATTGTTGAATTTCATTTGAAAAAGTAAATACCAAAAATCAATACAATCTGGGAAGAATAGTGTGTAAATATTGTAAATCATGTAATATCGATTTGTATTCATAAAAAAAATCATTGGAATAAAAATGTCTCTTGATATTTTTAAAAAATTAAATTATAAGTATCAATCATTTATTTACATTAATATTTATCGTTAAAAATTAAACTCTAAACCAATATTTTACTTTTATTTAACTCAATTAATATATAACAATTGAATTTCATGTATGGATTGTGTTGCTCTTCTTTTGATTAGAACATCCTCCAAAAGATGGTGGTGGAATTGCTCTTCCAAATTAGTTGATCAGGGATACTAAAAAAATTTAAAAGAAATTACTTATCATAAAATGTTAAAATAGATTTTTATTTTCTTTTAAGCAGGTGTAAAATAGAATAGAATTCATGATGGGTGAAAATAGTTTTTTTTATTCTTTAACATATTTTTAATAATGTTACTCAAATTTGAATTTATGTAAAGAACGCAAAAGTGTTTCTGAATCTTCTACATTCTAATTAATTTAGGGTTAAATATACAAAAACCCCTGCAATGTTAGCGAATTTTGCTTTACCCTCCACTGTTGCCAAAGGCATGTTTTGGCAATGGTTTTTTTTGAAAAAACCGTTGCCAAAAGGCATGGAGGGGGCTAAAACAAAATTTGCTAACATTGCAAGGGAATTTTGTATATTTAACTCATTAATTTAAGAGAAATACTACTTTAACACTAATTTGTACATTTACACCGTACATTTATACAATAGAGGTATTCTCATCATTTTTTAATAATTTATTTTTTACTTTGATTTTCGTGTAACACTAGCAACATGTGTATGTGTACGGTGTGAAATGATACGGTGTAATAAAATAGTGTAAACATAGCATCGCTCTTAATTTAAAGAAGTGATTAAGTCTTGCATACAAGTCAATAGTCATAAATTATAGATATTGGTGGTCAACCATTATAAGCACCTAACTATTAATTTTGTTCTACTTCTAATGTAGTGAGGAAGCCAATTTGGGTAGGACAATTGAATAAGTCAAACCACGTGTGACAAAAAATCAATTTTTGATCATCTCATCAACTGTTAAAAAATATAATCAACTTTTTTTTAGATCATTTCTTAATACACCACCCTTGTTTCTTATATACCACGTGAAATTTCATTTTTGCCCCCAGATTTCAGATGTGCACATCCGGACGCACCGTTTTTTTTAAAACGTTGCCTTTTTTCGGATGTGCAAATCTGGAATGACAATTTACACGTATTCCGGATGTGCACTTCCGGAAAAATGGAATATTTATTTTAAAAAATAATAATAATATGTATTTTAACAGAGTAACGATCATCCATCAATCGTGACAAACATGACCTCTGTAACCATAAGTTATATATCTAAAAAAGGCACTGTGAATATCCGAACTCCCAAATCTATCCTCGAAGATTGTAGGACAAATTAAGATCAACAGTAAAACATTATTTCTTTGACGTTATCCAAGATAAATGACACCAGAGTCGACACAAATCTGGTGGTACTCCTATTACCACTTGCATAACCAATGGACTGACTTTGGGTCACAAGATACAGAGGAATTGTTTCTTCTCAGGTTCATTGTGAGGAGATAATTCAAGATCTTTTTAAAATAACAGTGAATCCTTAGAAGGGAAATCGACTCGCTGGAATGATAAGATAATTTTGTTAGATTTGTTTATTTCTCGTGATAGGATAATTCAGGGAGTGGCGTGTGCCTTTCTATAAATCAACTGGGTTTAAGCCTAAAAGGATTATATTTTACAGGTTCACGTTGGTTTTTTCTAAATGATACATATTGATGTCTATTGATGTATATGTATATATTATAACTTGTATATTAATGATACAGTTTCTCCTGCTTATTATGCACACATGCTAGCTTTTTGCCCTCGATACTACATAAGTGAAGTCGAAAATTCTGATTCTGGTTCTGCAAGTTGTAATAGGAGTACCATCAATTTTGTGTCGACTCTGCTACCATTTCATGATGCATTCATGATGTTAAATGATAGTTGTTTATATTCATGACCGTAAATCTGTTGTTAACTTTATCAGAATGCCGAAGACAACCATTATATTGACGGAGAGACTCCAACCCTAGAGTTTGTTATAACTTCTGATGACATTACTGCTACTGGTTCACCAACCACATTACTTATTTTCAATAACGAAAAGGGTTTATCTCCGAAAAATATTGAGTTCATCTGTAGTGTTGGAGGATCAACAAAGAAAGATAACAGGAGCAGTGGTTACACTGGAGAGATACGGAGAACAAAGTTTTCTATTGGAGAGATACGAAGAACAAAGTTTTCTATTGGAGAGATACAGAGAACAAAGTTTTCTATTGGAGAGATACGAAGAACAAAGTTTTCTATTGGAGAGATACGGAGAACAAAGTTTTTTATTGGAGAGATACGAAGAACAAAGTTTTCTATTGGAGAGATACGAAGAACAAAGTTTTCTAACCCCTTGACTCAAGATCTTCATCATGATGTCAAGACCTTCTCGCTCCCCTCATTCGAATGTATATTAACTTGCGATGATATATTAACGTATGTGACCAACCGACAAAACCGATTTTAAAAAAAAATAAAGTTATGCTATTTTCCGGATCTGCAGATCCGGAATTTTAAAAAATAAAGCTATACTATGTTTTCGGATGTGCACATCCGGAACACATCAGCGTTTTTTAAAAAAACGGTGCGTCCGGATGTGCACATCCGGAATCTGGGGGCAAAAACGAAATTTCACGTGGTGTATAAGAAACATGGGTGGTGTATTAAGAAATTGTCTTTTTTTATAGAAAAGTATAAGCAATTATAGAAAAATATAGGCTAAATTACCTACTGGGTCCTTTAACTTATTTAATTGTAACACTTTGGTCCTTTATATTTGTTTTGCTTCAAGTAGGTCCTTTATGTTACATAACTATTGCAACGTTACCCTTTTAATCAACTTCCGTTAAAAAAACGTGATGTGACACAAACGTTGCTTATGTGGCGTTTAATAGTGTTGAGGTGTAATTATTCAATTTATTATTTATTTATTTTATTACTAGGTGTAATTGTTGAATTATAAATTATGTTATCCAACCCTAATTTCTCCATTAACCCTAATCAAATTTAAGTGAACACATTCTGAAGGTGAAGAATACTCAGCTCAGGGACAAAGACGAAGACGCCACCATTGACGGATACGGTCTTGAAGGTGAAGAATTTGAGGTACGTTTTTTATGTCTATATTGATTTTAGTTTTGGGTCTGTTTGATGTTAATAGGTTAGGATAGATATGGATGTATTTTACGTTGATTTCCATTATGGGGGATATTTTGTTGGTGACAAATATGAAGGGGGGAAGTGTCAAACTGGAAGTGCGGTGGTGATAGATGAAGTTACTTCGAGAGAGATTTTAGGTGTTGTTAAAGAGATGAAGTATCCAGGTGTTCTTGAAATCTGGTGTCATTGCTGTTAGGAGAAGGAGGTGTCATTGCTGGCCAAAATGATCAACCTGTTGATGAGTTATTAGCAGATGACACACCTAAAAAAAGAAAAAGAAAGGGTGGAAGACCAAAGAAGAAAAAGCAGATTCCAACTGAGATGTTAATATGATTCAAATATTTGAGATGTTAATATGGAATTTTTAAATGAATATATTCTATGATCTTTATTGACTAATAAACATAGCAGTTTTCTTGGTGTAATATAATTATTTGAGCTTAGAATATATAAAAAAATATCATAATATTGATATTGGATTGAATAATATTTTAGATTATCCTCATTGATTTTTTAGTATTGTTTATATCATGATTTCTTTCCTTATTTAATTTATCATATGAGTGTCGTCTATCTTCTCTGCTAATTTTCTTTGAATGATTTAAATGAAAATGCTATGGCTCATATCCTTTCTGTCATTTCCAATTTGACTTCATATAATAGAGCCACTGCAACAGGCTTGCAACCTTATTTTGTAGTTTTCAAGACAGCTGTAGAGAACACAATATTTCCTTAAGACACTTCTTGATTCCAATACTTTATCCACTTTGAATTTAATGCAACAGGAACATACTTTTGTAATGTTCATCAAAATTAAACCTTCATTTATAATACAATTCCATATGGATTATTGTTGGGTCTGTTTTTCTTTTGATTCGTGCATCAGTTGTATGTCATATATTCTTTAAAAACAGAAAATTACTTTCCAAATAATGGCTAACTAGTAGCAACAAAATATATTTCAGGTGGAGGACAATGTTGTATATTGCCAGCGT
Organism: Lathyrus tuberosus; assembly: GCA_022829125.1. NCBI lineage: Eukaryota > Viridiplantae > Streptophyta > Magnoliopsida > Fabales > Fabaceae > Lathyrus > Lathyrus tuberosus. The sequence goes on along the minus strand of JALAZF010001079.1, from coordinate 227,823 downwards.
CCCTGGTTTTATTGTTGGTCTGGGTATGCAATTTGTTGTTGATAGCCCACACTGGCTTTGCAAGGTATATGACTTCATTGTTTCCTTATCTTATCTCTCTGCTTTTCCACTGTTTCTAAAGCTTTGACATTTTTTGCTTAGGCTGGGAGAATAAATGATGCGAAAAAAGTTATACGGGAGCTTTGGGGAGCATCTGAAGTTGAGGGTGCAATTGAAGAGTTTCAATCTGTCAGCAAGAATGATGGCAGTGATTTGGACAGTAGATGGTCAGAGATCTTGGAGCAGCCACATTCTAGAGGTTGTATCAAAGTGCTTTTGGCTATTACTTTGAGACAACATTTTGTACATGGAAAATTATTCTTTTCCCAAAGTGCCACCACTTCATCTCTAACAGCCCAACAGTCCCAAGGAATTTAAACTAGGAGACCAACATCCTCAGAGAGAGTTCAAACAAGACACTCCATCACATTTTCTCAGCTAGTTGCCATGAGAAGGGCCAGACCGGGACCAACATCTATCCAGCAACCAACAAGTCAGAGACCAAAGCTGCCTATTAAGAGAAAAGCCAAATAGAATGTTGGAACTAAATATGTAGTCTGTATTTTGGAACTAAATATGTAGTCTGTATTTTGGAACTAAATGTATTTTGGAAATCTGTTATAACTAGGTATTTTGGGTATCTTTTGGATCTTAAAACAATATTTTGGGATAGGTTATAACAATGTTTTGGTGACCTACTTTTGGAACATAATTTTGTTTACATATGTTATGATTCTGCATTATTATGTGTTGTGTTTTAATTTTGTTGTGGCTGTGCATTATTATGAGTTGTGTTATAACAATGATTAATTTGTAACAAAAAGGTCATATTTCTTAACCAACATACTTACTAACATCACCACTTCTTAACCAACATACTTACCAACATCACCACTTCTTAACCAACATACACATCAAGACTACTAAAATAAAAACTAAACAAATTATGCCATAAACTTATATCTTCAAAATCTTCAACATGTTCTTCAGCATCTCCTTATTGTAGTTGTCATCCCTTCTAAGCATGTCGATTTGTACATCCTTTTCACCACACTTGGAACATTTTGAATTGTATGTGTCTTGTGTCTCTGGTTTGCCTTCATCACTTTGTTGGTTTACGTACCACTCAAAAAAATTGCAACCAAGATTATCTTCTTCACTCTGTCAACAAAATCATTGATGGAGTTAAATATACTATTCACTCAGACACAGAAAAATGAGATAAAAAACCCAGACTATTCACAACTCACGTACCTGAAAATATCTACATCCCCAAAATAGCTTCCCCACATTTCTTCCTTGCTTCTTAACCTTCCTTATCACTGCTTTGGCACCACAAGAACAGGTTGGTTCGATTGCAAGTGGAGATGATCTCGAAATGAATGTACTTCCGCTTTCAATTTTTCGATTTGTACCACTGCTACAGAGAGATGCCATAGATGGAGAGATGAAGGAGATGAACATTAGGGTTCTAATTTGAGGATTTTATATTTAACCTATTAATTTTCTCACCTGGTAATAAAATAAATAAATAATAAATTGAATAATTACACCTCAGCACTGTTAAACGCCACATAAGCAACGTTTGTGCCACATCACGTTTTTTTTTAACGGAAGTTAATTAAAAGGGTAACGTTGCAACAGTTATGTAACATAAAGGACCTACTTGAAGCAAAACAAACATAAAGGACCAAAGTGTTACAGTTAAATAATTTAAATGACCCAGTAGGTAATTTAGCCAAAAATATAAAATAATTTAGATTAAAGAAGCACACCGAATTGCAAAAATTTGAGCTTAAAACTCTTTTTTTTCTTAAGACAATTGGAATTGAATATGAATACAAGGGGTATTCACCCTTACACAAAAAAGACCAACTCCAACAAGAGAAAAGAAAAACCTGATATTTCAAACCAACTCAGTCCTAGCTCACCCCTAAAGGGTTGGAACAAAAAGCTAAAAAGTTGGAGTTGGACTGAGAAATATCAAAACAAACTACCCACTTCCAAACCAATATCTTTATATCCCAACATAAATCATTTACATTTATCCTCCCATTTTCAAATATTATTCTATTTCTCTCCCTCCATATATTCCAACAAGAAGAAATCCATATAGTACCCATCACAGCAGCAGAGGATTTAGAGTAACCTCCATAAAGCAAATCATAAAAAAATTTCCAGTTGTTTCCTTCGTACATTGCAGCGTTAGTACTCCAAGATGCAATGATCCTCCAAATACCTATCACAACCGGACATTCAAAGAATAAATGCAGAAAATTTTCTTCATCTAAACTACATAGAACACACCTGTTCTCCTCGAAACGTACTCCTCGTTTAATTAGTTGGTCCACCGTAGCAAGTCGTTTCCACATCAGGCGCCAACCAAAAGCTTTGAATCTTGTCGGAATCTTCAAATTCCACACCAGATTAAAGGTTCTAGACTGAAATTGATCCTGAAAATCCGGCACTCTGCCTTCCTGAAGGGCTGCATAGCCAACTCTCGAAGAATATCCGTTCGATGAATCCACACTCCAATTCACTGAGTCTCTGACGTTCCTTCTTGGTTGTATAGTTGATATTTTCTCCTTAAGCTTCAAAAGATTCTGATACTCTTCTAAAAGCAATTCTCAGCTGAAAGAGAATTCCTTCCAATACCATTCGCCGTTTTCAAAACTCCCCATATCTCGAACATAAGCCGAATTGTTGTTACTCAGAGAAAACAAACTGGGAAATTGATCTTCTAGAGTGTCGTTTTCCAGCCACCGAGCTCTCCAAAAAGGAATCGAGTTTCCTTCGCCTAACTTGTACGTGATAGTTCCTGCAAAAAAAGAATTTTCATTAGAAGGACCTTTCCCTATTCTGAACATATCTTTCCACCAAAAGGAGGAAGATCTATTCAGAACCACCTCCATCTTCAACAACTGATCTTCGATGGAACCGTATCTATTCCTCAAAACAAGTTTCCATAATGGTTCATTATCCTCCAAAATCTTCCACTTCCACTTAGTCAATAAAGCATCATTAAAATCCTTCAACCTAACCACTCCCAGACCTCCTTCAACCTTAGGGCTGCACACCACCTCCCAATTAATCCAATGAACTTCAGCTCTAGAATCTCCTCCACTCCAAAGAAACCGTTTTCTTATCTCATCAATACGATTTAGCACTCCGACTGGGACTTTATAGAAACTAAACCAGAAGATGGGCAGGCTTGAAAGAACAGAGTTTATCAGAGTGATACGGCCTGCAAAAGAGATCAATTTACCACGCCACTTCGAAAGTTTTCTGGCAAACATCTCAACCAAAAAATTCCATGATGAGAGCCTCCTTGGATTGCACCCAACTTGGATGCCCAAAAACTTAAACGACGGTTTATCAATTCTACAAGAAAGGAAGTTAGATGACGCCTCCATAAAGTGAGTACTGATGTTTATTCCCATTATTCTGCTTTTGGAAAAATTGACGCAAAGTCCCGATATGAGCTCGAAACCTCTAAGCATTGCTTTAATGCTCCATAAATTGTTCCAGCTTCCCTTGCCGATAAGAAGAGTATCATCTGTAAACTGGACTAAATCCACCTTCAGATTCTCACCTACTTCGAAACCTCTAAAAGCACCTCTTAAACTTGCCTTCTTCACTAATTGCGTGATCCCTTCAGTGATTAAAACAAATAAGAAAGGTGACAAAGGGTCACCCTGGCGAAGACCACGTTCCGCTTCAAGCTCTTTCGTCGAACTCCCATTCACCAAAACAGAAAAATGACAATCAAATATACATGCCTCCATCCACTTTCTCCATTTCTTCCCAAAACCCATGGTTTCCAACAAAAATCTGAGGAAATTCCAATTAACACTATCATATGCCTTCTTGAAATCCACCTTAAATAATAAGCACTCTTTATTATCTCTGGTTGCCAAGTCGATAATTTCGTTAGCCACTAAAACCCCTTCTAACATTTGCCTTCCCGGAACAAACGTCGATTGGTTCTGCGAAACAAGTCTTCCTATCACCTTTTTCAATTTATTCGCCAACAACTTCGCCAATATCTTGTACAGACTACCAACAAGACAAATTGGCCTGAAATCCCCTAAATTCAACGGATTGTCCACTTTTGGAATCAGAGTCAAAAAAGACGATTTAACAGCTTTCGGCAGAAAAGAATACAAGTGAAAATCTTTTAGAAACTTAATAACATCCTCCTTCAAGAATGGCCAACACTTCTTTATGAAGAAGAAGTTGAAGCCGTCAGGACCCGGGCTCTTTGAATCATCACAGTCCCAAACCGCAGCCTTAATCTCAGGTTCCAAAAACTCTGTCTCCAAAAAAATAGATTCTGAATCTGTTAATTTGCTGAAGCAAACACCTTCCAAGCCTGGCCTATCCACTACTGGTTCAGAGTAATGCTTCTTGAAGAATTGAAAAACAGCCTCCTTCACTTCCTCCACCCCTTCCACTATGCCCTCCTCAAATTCAATCGCTCCAATGTATTTCCTCCTGTGTCTGCCATTAATGTAACTATGAAATAATCTCGAATTTTCATCTCCTTCAGAATTCCATCTTCTCCTCAACTTCTGAATGATCATGTTATCTTTGATCTTTAGATTCTTCCACATCTGCCGACACGCCTCCGCTCTCTTCTTCACCAAACCCTCGACCTCCTGATCACTACAAACTGAGAGCTTCAAATCCATAAGATTCATTTCTTCAATACCTTCTTTCGCCTTCAATTCATACCAACCAAAGCACTCAAGACTCCATTGTCTGATTAAGACCTTCAGCTGTTTAAATTTCTCCTTAATTACAAAATCGCTTCTACCAGAAACCTTGATATCCTTCCAAGCCATTTCCACAAAACCATAGAATTCGGGATTATCGAACCAGTTATTATTGGACTTGAACGATTTTGGCCCCCAGTTGGTATACTTGAGATGAATCCAGATCGGACAATGGTCTGAAACATCACGTTTCCCTATCAGTTGACTCACCATACCCCATTTGATGATGATAGCTATATCCACCAGAAACCTGTCTATCCTGCTCATCGATAACCCATATCCACTGAACCAAGTGTAATTATTACCAATCACTGGGAGATCCACCAAATTAGACTCCTCAATAAAGTTCCTAAAAGCCAACTGTTCAGCGGTTTTCTTCCAAACACTCCTACCTTTCCTTTCAGAATTTCTTAAAACGGTGTTGAAGTCGCCTCCTAATATCCACTCTCCATCCTTCCATTTGTTTCTTAATGAAAGGATCTCCCTCCACAATTGTTTCTTAGCAGGAAATAAACAACTGGAATAAACATTAAGGAGATAGTATAACTCACCTTTCCACTCCACCTTTATTCCCAAAAAACCAGCTCCTTTGAAAGACCACAAAACACTTATAGATTCTTCCTTCCACAAAGTAATCAAGCCCCCTGACTGTCCCTGAGAACTATTGAACGACGACCCCACTCCCTCTATGTTCCAGAAATTCTTAACTATAACACGATCCACCGTCGACAATTTAGATTCTTGAATGAAGAATACATCAGCCTTACTTATTGAGATGATTTTGTTAATCCTTTTCCTTTTAGACAGGATACCTTCCCCTCTGATATTTAGTGAGCCTATAATCATTTTGGAACCTTGAACGTCACCCTCTTCCCACCTTTTTTAGTTTTGTCCCTGGTTTCTATTTCTTCTATTTGCCTCTTAAAATCCTTATCTTTCCCCTTCGGAGCTATCCCCAATTTGAATGCCGCCTCCCAAATCTTTTCGCCCACCTTTGATTCCATTTGATTCCAAAATCTGTTGTTGCATTTCCTAACATCAGAATCTGACATTATATCGCAGCAAAGAACCTCACCTCCTGAAAAATTTGCAGACTCTTGAGAAGTAAAAGATGAAGCAGAATTGAGATGTTCCAAGCTTTTAGGGTTTTCCTTCGGAATTTCCCCAAAATTAAGAACAGTGTTTGAATCAATAAAACCTTCCCCAACTTTTTGTCCCTCTGGGCTGACTGACCTCAGTAATCTGCCCACCTTTGGTTTAATGGGCTTAAGTTTACCCTTCGGCCCATAAAGAATTCCAAGTTTCTTCGTTTTCACCTTTCTATGACACGTGTTATTATCACCAACCGCCAAAAGATTTCTATTGAATTTAATCAATTGTTCCGTCCCCACAATAATATCTTTTCCTCTTTCTCCTGATAAAACAAAATATTCCTTTTCACTTCTTCCTGACAGACCTTTCCTATCCCTTTTGCATGCAACCAACGCTTCATCGAAGTCCAACAACTCATATGTAGCCTTCAGAGTAGAGTCTGCTATTTCAACAGCCCTACTACCACTGTGTCCTACTCTATCTCCGTCGCTTTCATCCCCTGTCGACTGGTCTACTTTGAAAACCGGCGGACAAAAGCCTACTTCATCTTCTACAAACTCACCCTGCATTTCTTCACCCATGGAAGCCGCTTCATCATGTTTATCAATGGAACTCCAACTATCCTGAGAATCAGAGGAATATCCTTGATTAACCTTGAGTGAAGTTGCTGGTTCCGCTGAAATACGAAGGGGACCATGAGTGTCCTCCACCATCTTGATGCCAAACATCTCCCCGTCGATATTCACCATGAAAGATTCGTTTAAAACCACCGCACAACTTGTCCTGACCAAAATGCGAGCTACGTCCATACAATTTCCCTTCAAGGTATTGTCGTCAACACAGATGTATTTTCCAACCATCCTTGCTAAGAGTTCAAAGAATTTAAAATTCCAGGCCTGACAAGGAATTCCAAAAATTCTCAACCACGTCATTCTCTCCTTGTCTATGTCTTCAGTTTTCCATTTCCTAATCTCGGAGAACCATTGCTTCCACCAAGTTTCCCCTTCTCTGATCAAATCTCTAATCTCTCCTTCCTCGCTTTCTTCTAGCAAACATAAATTAGCACCTAACGGGGTGACTTTTACCGAAAAATAACCTTCTACTTGAAAATTTGTTTGTATGTTGTACGTCATTCCGGGAGAATGAACTATACCAACATAGGCTTTGTTTAGTCTTTCAATATCTCCAGCCTCTGAAGTGTAACTTAAATGAGCCGAAACCTTGCGAGGACCTGAATACGCATGATGCTCAGTGTTTCTAACTATGTCAGCAAAGGAATGATCCCCCACTCTTTTTCCTCTCTCCACCTTCTTCTTCTCACCCTCATAATCTTTGTATTCCCTTACTTTCTTCTCTTCTTGACCTGTGTCTTTGAACTTCTTAACTTCAGCATTTCTCGAATATCTCGGAAGATTTGCGTAGATCTTTTTGTTGTCTATGAAGATGTTGTCAAGTTTCACTGCTAACAATCTTCCGTCTTCTACCTCAACGAACCTTGCGAATCCGAAACGCTTGCTGAATCTGCTTCTCTTAGGAGGTATAACCACCTCCACCAACTTACCATAATTCTCAAAACGTTGAAAAATCTCCTCAGCTTTCACTCTATCCGGTATTTGTGTGAAAAAAATGGAAATAGTTCCCTCTTCTTCCTCCAAGCTCTACTTCCCTCCTGGAAAAACATCCCAGAATACTTTGTCTGTATGTCTGAAGTTCTTCTTCTCAACTCTCTGCCAAGTCCCCATACTTTGTTGATAAATTGGTTGATTGGTTGATTGGTTGAAATCAAGTATGTTTACTAAAGAACAAGGAAGACTGGGAAAGGACTATTTGAAGCTCATCAATTTATAAGTGCTGAGCTTAAAACTCTGGTCAAAGTGAATGTGAGCTTAAGATAATAACCATAATTGATTAGCATCTTAAGTTTTATTTCAACTCTTTATCTTGTTTTTAATGTAGTGGTCAATTAGACAAAGACAATTCAACAATAATTTTTTTCTTTTCAAGAAAATTCAACAAATTCTATTTTTCTCAATCGAAGAAAATACTCGGAAATTTCTTAAAACAGTTGTATTAGTATATTTTAACACAGCATAAATAAGCTGCTTCTATGATCCAAACAATTAAATTTTAGCTCTAAACAATGATTCTACCATTCACAATATTTCATATCATTGTTTTAATAATATCTCCTCGACTAGCATCAGCACAAGAAGATGGAATCATAGCACGAGATGGTTGTAATTCAACTTGTGGAACACTTTCAATCCCTTTCCCATTCGGAATGTATAAACCTCATTGCTATGCACACAAATGGTTCGAAATAGAGTGTAAATTAGACAACAATACTTCTTCTCTTGTTCCTAAGCCTTACTTGAAGTCGTTAAATCTTGAGGTGAGACGATTTTTCCAGTACTCGAGCATGGTTGAGATTATGAACCCAATTTACCGTTCAAATTGTCAAAAAAACAAAAATAGTAACAGTAATAAAACCGTTACTCTTAGAGACAGTCCTTTCGTGTATTCACAGGCTGATAACAAGTTTCTAGCAGTGGGATGTAATAACCTTGCTTTTCTTCAGTCAAACGGGACAACCGTTGGTGGTTGTGTATCAATTTGTGACGACAACAACAACATAAACAATTTCAATTTCAGTAGTGACGGTTGTAATGGAAGGTATTGTTGTGAAACCTCATTGCCTTCACATCTTTCAGAGTTTAACGCAGCAATAAGAGGTTTAGGGCAACAGGGTAGTGATGATGAGTGTAGTTATGCTTTGATTGCAAGTGATCATTGGGTAACATTAGATAGTACGTATATGTATACTTATCAGATTGAGAGATTAAATAACTTGAAGAATATGGAATATGCTCCTGCAATTCTGGAGTGGGAGATTTTGAATGATATGTTGATTAATTCCACATTTAAACTACCTCCAAACTGTTACAACTCCAACGTTACTTCTTTAAGTAACAGAACCACTGGTTGGCAATGTCAATGTTTCCTGGGTGATGGCAATCCATACCTTGCTGGAGGCTGCACAGGTTTTCCAATGTCTTCCCTTTTATATTAAAATATGTCATATAATGTTTTATCATTCTCAGGAACAATGTTGTTTTGAACAAAAATATTACTGCTGACCTAAACATATTTTGTGAAGTTTATTGAACTCTATCTGGTTACATGCCCCATTTCTAATTCAATTTGACTTCAAGAAATATATACTGAGTTTTAAACTATAAGCTAACTTGGTTCTTTTGTTTCAGAATTTCATGGATCTTATCATAGGAATACTCGGTCGAAGTGGCCTATTGTAGGTATGTACCAATTTCATAAATGAAGAATAATAATTTTATTGCTTTTCCTCGAACTTTGCCTGATGTTAAGCTAGAGCTTAGTAAATTTACTGCTACCTGTTACTTAATTGAGATGAAATTGAGTGCATAGTCCCTTTAATTTTCCTAAAGTAAACACATATACTCTATATTTGATAATAAAAAAAGACATCTACAAGTAACAATTACACTCACCACCTATTTATAATCACATAATATATATTATGACAAATATGTAGGAATTTCATCAAGTCTCGGATCTATTGGTTTCCTCATTGGTCTATGGTTATTGTACAAAACTATGAAACGAAGAATGATAAAGAAACGCAAAGAAAAATTCTTCAAAAGAAACGGTGGTTTGTTGTTACAAAAAAGAATGTCTGCAGGAGAAGTAAATGTCGATAGAACTATTCTCTTCACCTTAAAGGATTTAAAGAAAGCCACTGACAATTTTAATAAGGATAGAGTTCTTGGAAAGGGAGGCCAAGGTACGGTTTACAAAGGCATGTTGGTGGATGGTAAGATTGTTGCTGTGAAAAAGTTTAAGGTTGAAGGAAATGTTGAAGAGTTCATCAATGAGTTTGTTATTCTTTCACAAATCAACAATAGGAATGTTGTCAAATTATTGGGATGTTGTTTAGAGACAGAAATTCCATTGCTTGTTTATGAATTCATCCCAAATGGTAACCTTTTTGAGTATCTGCATGACCAAAATGAGGACATTCCAATGACATGGGACATGCGTTTGAGAATTGCGAGTGAAGGTGCTGGAGCTTTATTTTATTTGCACTCAGTTGCATCTCAACCAATTTATCATCGAGACGTCAAATCAACAAATATACTATTGGATGAAAAGTATAGGGCCAAATTAGCAGATTTTGGAGCATCAAGAATAATTACAATTGAAGCTACTCATCTTACCACAAAGGTTCAAGGTACTTTTGGATACTTAGACCCTGAATATTTTTACACTAGTCAATTTACAGAGAAAAGTGATGTTTACAGCTTTGGAGTAGTCCTTGCTGAACTTTTAACTGGTAAGAAGGCAATATCTTCTACATCAAGATCTGAGGAATCACAAAATTTATCTTCCTATTTTGTTCAGTGTATCGAGGAGAATATGTTGTTTGACATTATAGACAAAAGGGTCATAAAAGGAGGAGAGAAAGAACATATCGTTGCAGTTGCAAATCTTGCATATAGATGCTTAGAAATAAATGGAAGAAAACGACCAACTATGAAAGAAGTCACATTAGAATTGGAAGGGACCAGGGGATTCAATAAGAGGCTTAATGCACATCAAAATCACAAGGAAGTTGAGTTTTCAGGAATTGAACAGTACCAACCTTGGGATGGGTTTTCTGCATCAAATTCATTACAAATTATCAACAGCCAAACACACTCCACAGACTCGGAGGTTATGCATATTCTTGCATTAGAATAGTTGGTTTGCTTAACTGTTTTTCTTTGGTATTGATTATTGTATTATAAACAAGAGCTTGCTTAGGATTTGAAGATTAGATAGGTAAGTAGTTATGGATAGTGAATTATATTCGATGTTATTAATAAGCATAAACCTTTACATTCACTTTCTTGAGGTCTTGTGTGAAAAGATGTGTGAATAGTGTTATAAAAATAAGTAGTTGTTCTACTTTTATTTCCTTTTTTTCATGAATTAAGGTATTGAAAGTCTTTGACACTACAAAGTTATCATAGACAATTGACTGGTAGAAGAGGCTGATCTCGAAGATGGCAAGGTGGAACAACTCGAAGATGTAGATACCCAGTCCTTGGTATACTAGTTCACACAAGCCCCTCAAACACGAGATTTGAAAAGGAAAAGTGATTAAGTCTGAAATGCATGCAGTACGACTTGAGTTTGTAGGCAATTTTCTCCTCTACAAATTTGACTGATAATATGTATAGAGGTTCGATCTAAATGAAGTGACCTACTCCTCTCCTCAAGATTTTATCTTGAGAGTATCTAATAATACTTGGGAGATTTTGGAAAGTTAAGTCCGCGAACCCCCTTATAAAATGTAAATGAAGTTTCAAATTGACTTTCAACCAAACAACGAATGGTGCAATGAAGCGGTTAGTCTTTACGTCAAACATCAAATTTTCTCAAATCGTCAAGGCTAAAAATATGTGACAGAATGAAAAGTATTTTAGAGAGAGATTGAGAGAAAGGAAGGCGAGATGTGTCACATTTTCTGGATGAGAAGAAATGAAAGGTAAGGCCTATATTTAAAGGCCAAATGATGATTCAAAAAAGGAAATGATCCATGGGTAAAGTTGTTACCTAATCGATTAGGTCTTAAGTCTAGGTACCACATATAATCGATTTCTTGAGCCTAATTTGAAAGGTTTTGATAGAGAGCCTTTACCTTTCATTAAGACATTTTCATAATCGATTATAGACTCATTTCGCCCTTATCTAATTGATTAGGCACTTGGTATAATCGATTAGGCAGTTCACAAATATGCACTAATCAATTTGACAGTTCCTAATTCGTTTGGCTAGGTTCCAAAAACTTTTAATGCGATTTTATTTGAGAAATATAGGATTTAAAAATAGTTTTAGTATTTGTGTGTAATTTAGCCATACTAATTTACAAAATTGTCCTTGTGTTTTTTTCAAAACACTAATCACTCACTAAACACGATCAGACGAGTTTTCAATCTTCCACTCTTTCACACTTTGAAGCTTTAAGTCATTTTCTAAATAAATCAATCACATAACAATTTCACTTGAATCATCTTGAATATGAGGCATGATATACCTTCAAGCCAAGCTCCATCATTAAAGGAAATCACTAATGATCATAAAACCCTAGTTCTTTAACTTAATTTTAAGGAACAATTTGATCACCCATCTTGTGCATCTTTGACCGCTTGAGCCAACTTTAACACTATCAATTCTTGTTTTGTTGTTGTCATCAAAGTCACTTTAAAATATGTATCTTCTTCAAGTGTTGTCATCATTAAAATAATTATGTTATCAGGGTCAATCACATTTTTCTTGTTTATGAGCTTTGATCACTTTCGGATGAATATGCAAGCAGATAGTTCTACATTCTCCCTTTTTTTTATGATGACAATGCAAATCTCAAGAAGGTGGTATAAGAAAAGACAAGTAAACTTATAGTGTTTAAACTCCCCCTCGGATGATTAGAGAGTATACCTTACTCCCTCTGAGAGTATACTTTACCTCTTTTGTCAAAATAAAAAAGGTGGATAAAGATGCAAGACAGAAATTTAAATATGCAAACGTATAGTCAAACATATTAAACGGAAAACATTTCATAGAGGTGGTTGTCTTAAGTCTTGGGCAGAGTGAAAAGCCTTAAAGTTGATATTCTCATTTTTCCTCTTTATTCTTTTGATTATTTCTTTGAGTGGGTCTTCAATGAAAGGCATTTCGGAAATGTCGTAGTTGAAATCTTCCAGATCCATGGGTACTTCTTGTTTCATTCCTATTTTCTTTCCTTTGGACGGTTTTCGAATTACTTTTCCATTTACAACTTCATACCTCATCATTGCTAGAGCAACTTCTCCTATTTTTGTTACATTTTCCGTAAATTCTTCCTGTTCTGGACTTGGCCTGTGGCCGACCCAGCGTCGGGCACGGCCCAATCTAGTGCTATGTCGAGGACAGCGCTGAAGGCTGGCCCAACTCGTTAGGGGACAGTAGAAGAAATTTTCCCACGTGCTCCTCACCCGAAGACACGTCATCAACTCGGTCTGCACATCTCGTGGAACCAGTCTGCTCTACGTAACGGGCAACTCCACCCACTATCCCACTATCCGGGAAATGCAGAGCAGTTGACCCATGATGATGAGCACGAGCTGCTCATCCCTACCGCCACGTAGGAATCCTGGCGGTCATATATTATGGGCCTGATCACTCAGCTCATAATGGAGATCGTTGGCCTAACGTTGGGGACTCTCTATAAATACCCTCTTCTGAAGAAGGGTCAAATATTCAATGATTTCCTATTCTCTACTCTTACTACCTCTTCACCCGACTGACTTTAGCATCGGAGTGTCTGTAGGTACACCCACTCCTCCGCTCTTGTTGAGTGTTGTTGCTACAGAAGTGTTGCAGGCCACGTTCTAATCCGCCAGGTTATATCAATTTTTTTCTAAGTACGTGAAAATAGGATATAATTCCAAGATATATTAAGACTTAGATAAGATTTCTTTCGATATAACTTGTAGACATATTAAGTCCACAAACTAGTAACCGCGTATTTTGATTGATCCAAACTCTTGTATAATGAATTATTGTGGATAAGTTATTTGAAGTACGTATTAAGCATGGCAACAGGATAAGTTAGGGATGATTTTTACCTCTTCTAATTTTAAATTAGAATTTTTAAACAATCCATATTCTCCGTCTCAAATTTATTATAGATGGAGAATTAAAATTAAAACTCGTCCCAAACAAATTTAGGTTAGATTCTGATATTTCATCTCACTACCATCTATTTAGTAAAATTAATTTTTTTTTATAAAAATATTTATTATTTTCAAAATCAAATTACAATACAAATAAAAAATTAAAACAATCTCAAAAATGTTTACACATGCATTTTAAGTATTTAAAATAATAAATACAAATTAAAACATCAAAACACTATGCATATATTCAATATTCTAAATTACCAAAACTAATTAATAAAATACATATAAAATATATGGGATGATTTTGGAGTGGGTACTAATATCTCAATTATCTAGTTCGTTCTCGTATTTTAGAATCGAAAAAAATTTAAACCAGAATATAAATTAGTTAAAATGGATTTTCTCTATTAAATTCAAAATAAATTCGGATAAATATACGTGAGTACGAATTATATTACCATGCCTAACACGGTTGCTTAGAACCTGCCACCTTTTGTGAAGTCTTCTTTGTAGTCTTATTGAGACTTCTACTTAGAGGATTGAAGATGTACATGTTTATATTTTTGTAGATAGTGAAATATCAATATTACTCGATAAAAAGTTTTTAAAAAATTCTAAGAAGGTGAAAATAGGATATAATTCCATAATAGGGTGCGGAATAGAACTAAGTCAATAGTCATGACATTTTAGATAAGTTTTTCTTTGGACACAATTTGTAGACATTTTAAGTCCACACACTAGCAATTGCTGATTTTGATTGATCCAAACTCTTGTAAAATGAATTATTAATTATGTGTAAGTTTTGCTAAACAGCACAAGTGTTTATTAAAATAGAAGTATAAACCATTTTTAAAATGAAAATAAATAAAAAAATTATTATTTTTATGGTTATTAAGTAAGTTAGTTGATAGCTACAAAGACACCAGATATAAGAGTGCGAATTTAAACACGCGACATTTTATTTTTTTTTATCTTTAAATAGTGAATTTTAACCACTAAATTACTTGAAGAAAAAAAATTATTTTAAGAAATCATTTTTGAAAACTTATAAAAAGAAAAGTTCTTGAAAATATTGAGGTCTTTTAACTAGCATTACAAAATTTATGTTGATAAATAAATTCCAATAAATTAATACATAGATATCCTTAAGTTTTTTATGATAAAGTTTGTAGTACAAACTTTTGTTTTCAAAGAATGAAATAAGCTTAGTTATTTTTTGAACCACTTTTATAAGTGGTATACTATTATATCTAAATTTTCTCCTAAATTAATAAATTTATTTATTCATTATGACATTTGCATCATCTGCATTATGCATTAGTATAATTAGTCATATAAACAACAACAAACCATATGTTGTTCAATACTTGTTTCTAACACTATCTAATAATTTTCCATTTAGGACACCTCCTAAATATGAGAACTTCTCTCATTTTTTTTCAATCACTAAACACTAATGATTGATGTTTAACCCAATTATCAATGTTGAATATTACAAGTCAACTAGACAAATCTTATATGTCAAGTTACTGAAACATAGAGGTGTATATAACAATGTTGAATATACAATTCAACTAAACAAACCTACAACTATGCCAAGTTACTGAAACACGGTGTGGTGTACATAATATAACAAGGACTCTTGTAAATCCTAGCATTCTAAAATCTTCAACGTGAATGTTTTATTTTCAATGTAAGTTTTAGCTTTTTATATAGCATAATAACTTTGGGTTTTTCTCCTTGGATATTAGCTTTAATTCTGTCCAGAACTAATGCAAAATCTGTTGGATATATCTATTCTATAAATCTCTCCAACAAAATATGATTTGTTACAATTTAAATTTTCATTTAAATCTGAATGAAAATACTGTTCTTAGTGTTATAGTATAATGGTTTGATTGTGTTGATAGTTTATGTAGAATTTTAGATTTGAATCCGAGTCGTCACACTTTTTTATTTTAATGAATACAATAAAATAATTTGCCCCTGCCACCTAATATTTTTTAATCGGCCAATGGACGGACGTTTATATTGTCAAATCATATTTTTATTTTTAGAATATTGAAATCACATAGTTGAATGAAAAAATTCTATGAGATGTTGGTATAAACGACAGTGTGTTATCTTTAATATCTTTAAATTAAATGAATGACATCTAGTTTCAGATCAATTGTGGCAACCAGTATAAATTTAATGTAAAAAAACTTAAAAAATATCTATCGGTTATTGAGAATAATAAGTCAAGTGTGAGTTGGAGTCTCACGTTAGTTGAAAATGTGGAGACTTAAGCATTTATAAATGAGAGAACTCACACATCTATTACTGTTCTTTACTGGACCAATGGCTAGAATTGGCCCAATCCACCTCTACTCCAGAGCGGCCCAAACTGCCTAAATCCAATCCACGGAGGGACAAAAGTTACCTTTCTGCCCCTCCTACCGGGCAAGGAATGCAACGTTCCTCCTCGAAATTTCTACCCGTCACGCACGGCTTCGTTGTACCCCGAATAGCCATGAGCAGGTGCCCGGAATTACGCCTATGCCCGACATAACGGCTAGTTTCGGGCACCCTGCCCGACATAACGGCTAGTTTGGGCAGCTACCTATTCTTTGGGGAAACAGTTATTTCGCCCCAAAAATAGGACCGTTGGCCACGCGCTGGGGGCTCTATATAAACCCTCTCGCTCGAGAGGGTCAGGTATCCAATGATCAACCTAAGAATTTATACTTTGTACTTGCCCCTTTTCTCTGACCCTTACTTACTTGAGCGTCGGAGTACCTTGTAGGTACACCCCCTCCTCTCCATACAACCAGCATCTCTGATGCACTTGGCAGCCTGATTCTACAGGATCTGATCCAGCCTTCACGATCAGTGGCGCCGTCTGTGGGAATCTTTGTTCTCATTGTCTTTCCTTCATCCGAAACCAAAGATCAAAACAATTCTCAAACTTCATCACGATCATGGCCTCCAAAGATCGCACCAAGGATGCTCTCCAGACCACCATCCTCCCCGTCAATAAATCTGACGTTGACGGCCAACCATCTCTTCTCCGAGATGCTCGTTTCCTTAGGGATGAAGCCTCCGCTTGTCCTTCCCCTACCCCTGTTGATCGCAACAACGATCAACCTTCTCTCGACCTCCAGTCCGTTCCTGTTCAGCCCAACGCCGACCCGGCCGTGGCAGCCCTCCTGGAGGCACTCAACAAAACTAACACCCTGATCCTGCAGCAGAACGAGAGGATCGGGGCACTAGAAGAGTCTCGCTGTCCAAGATCCCCTCCTACGCGGAGGAACCAGCGACGATCAAGAAGCCCGCAGCCACGGAGAGAAATAGACCGGAGACTGCGCCAAGAGTCTGATCCTCGCGTGGCCCGAAAGCGCGACCAGATCTCCCCGCGTGACCAGCATGCTCATGACCACAAGAGGACTCTGAGGAATGATGAATCACCTCCGATCAAGTCCAAAGGACGGGCACGCTCACCTTCTCCTCGAAGAAACCGTTCTCCTTCTCCTCGAAGGAACCGCTCACCTTCCCCGTGAAGGATTCGCCGACGCGAGTATCCAGTTCGGTCCCCATCATACACCAGTTCTAGCAGCGACGACGAGCCTCGCGGCCCTTGTCCCAGGAGATCTTAGCTACCCATCTCCCAAAAGGCCTGGAGAAACCCCTGTCACTTGGCACGTACGACGGGACCATCGACCCAGACAAGCACATCGAGAATATCGATGCGTTGTTAGACTATTGCGGCGTACGGGGCGCCATCAAGTGCAGACTGTTCCCGACCACACTCCAAAAAGGAGCAATGACCTGGTATAAGCAACTGCCCGAGGAATCCATTCAAAATCTCGGCAGGATGTTCTCGCGGCACTTCACAGCATCTCGCCGCCACCCCAAAACTGAGGCCTCCCTCGGGGCCATAATCCAGAGGAAAGACGAACCTCTCCGAGCATACATCGGGAGGTTCAACAAGGAAGCTGTGCAGGTCCCGACAACAGATAAAATGAAGAAGTTCTTGCTCAAACAAGGTGTCCTCCCGGACTCCGACTTCACCAAAGCCATCGGGCTCGCCCCACCGAGGAACTTAGACGCTCTCCTCCTCAAAGCCCAATCTCACATCCAGTACGAGGAGAAGATTGCGGCCTGCAACGTCCGAGCGTCTCGCCGCCAGGAGAACGCCCGGGCCTCCAAAGGAGAAGAAGCCTCGACATCTCGTCGGGGTGAATGGAGACACGAGGACCGACCGAGGGACTCCCGCGACAGCAAGGGACCCTCCGGTCGCTTTTATGACTACACTTCCCTGACCATTTCCAGGGAAAAGATTCTGTCCGAATGTGCTAATTCGGAGTTCAAACAAGCCGAGGTACGCTTCCCCAAACAGCTGCCGAACAGACCAAATGTTGATAAGTCAAAATACTGCCGCTTCCACAAAAGTCACGGCCATACTACAGAGGAGTGCATCCATCTGAAGGATGCCATTGAAATACTGATCAGGGACGGGCACCTGAAGCAGTTCGCAAAAAAGAAGGAGACTCCCCGGCAAGACGCCCAGGAGTCCAAGAAGGTCGAGGAGGAGGTGCCCTTCTCGGAAGACACCAACATGCAGGTCGCTATGTCCATATCGCTATCGGAGGACTTCTACGTCCCTGACGGGCTCAACGCCCCTGCTTATTTCGCGGCCCACAGCCCGTGGGAGACTTTTCCCTCCGCCTTGGTCATATCTGGCGTGGGATTCAACAAAGTCATTGTGGGCTCCATGAAACGGGAGTTCAACCACCTGATCAACACCAGCTCCAGCAAAGTGACCATGCTTGATCGGGCACAGAAGGGTTCCATTCCCATCTCCTTCTACCGGGAGGAACTCCTCGGCGGCTCCCCGAACTCAAGCATACCTTTGCTCGTCAGAGCCCGTATGGCAAACTTCGACGTTCGCAGGATACTTGTCGACCAGGGCAGCTCGGTCGACATCATGTACTCCCAGCTGTTCTCAATACTACAGCTGGACGAATCACACCTTACCCCATACGTAGGGTCCGATTTACAGGGATTCAACGGGTTCGTGACGAAGCCAAGGGGTTACGTCAAGCTGATCGTGACCTTCGAATCAGCTGAAACGGACAGATCCGTCAAGGTGCAATTTCTGGTGATCGACTGCCCGTCACTGTACCAATGCATTTTCGGAAGGCAAACTCTAGCCGAGCTGGTAGCAGTGCCCTCTACCGTCCACCTAAAAATGAATTACTACACTTCGAAAGGGATGGTCGCCACCCTCCACGGAGATATAGAAGCTGCCCGACGTTGTTTTGAAGCAGCTGCAAAGGGGCTCAACACCATTGCGCCCAGGCCGAGCGTGTCAAGTAAGCCAGCATTGCCAAGCAGCTCCGAGGAGGCCAAGCCTCTACCCCAGGTCGACTCTATCGACCTCGACAGTCGCTTCTCTGAGGACCAGCAAGAGGAACGAACAACTTCGCCCAGCCAGTCCATGACGTCCAGCAGCTCCCATCCGATGCGCCCAATCCCGGATGGCAACTTCGAGATAGGTCCGTTCAGCGAAGACCCCCAACGGGGAGTAAAGATCGGAGTAGACCTGCCTGACATCGCGAGGAAGCAGCTCAAAGCATGCCTCCGGGAGAATGCCGGCCTCTTCGCTTTGAGCGCCGCAGAAATGCCCGGCCTGGATCCAACTGTCGCCTGTCACCAGCTGACCATTGACCCGGCCATCAAGGTCGTAGCACAACGTAGGAGAAAGCAATCTCCGGAGAAAACGGAGGCTGCTGAAAAAGCTGTAAAGGACCTCCTCGAGGCCAAATTTATTTCGGAATCCAAGTACACCACTTGGCTGTCCAACGTTGTATTGGTTAAAAAATCTAATGGAAAATGGCGCATGTGCATTGATTATACCAATCTCAATAAGGCATGCCCGAAGGATGCCTACCCCCTCCCCAATATTGATAAACTTGTTGATAATTCCGCTGGTTTTAAACTTTTATCGTTCATGTACGCCTACTCGGGCTACAATCAAATCCCAATGGCAATGTCAGACAAAAAATATACGACCTTCATGACCGAATCGGGAAACTATTACTACAATGTAATGCCCTTCGGCTTGAAAAACGTCGGAGCAACGTACCAACGAATGATGAACAAATTATTCCGGGGATAGATAGGCGACATGCTCGAAGTATACATGGACGACATAATCGTGAAGTCCCACGAGGAAACCGATCATACCGCCCATTTATGAAAGGTCTTCGAACAGGCTAGGAAATACAAAATGCGTTTTAACCCGGAGAAGTGCACGTTCGGAGTTCGAGCAGGCAAATTCCTTGGCTTCTACTTAACAGAACGGGGAATCGACGCCAATCTCGACAAATGTCGGCCATTCTCCGAATTTCCTACTCCCAAGTCCAAAAAATCCATCCAGTCCCTCAATGGGATGCTCGCGTCACTATCTCGTTTCGTGCCCAAGTCCGCCCAGCACGCCCTCCCATTCTTCAAGCTCCTCCGCAAAGAGGCTGCGTTCGAATGGACCGAGGAGTGTGACAAGGCCCTTCTCCATCTGAAACAGGCACTCTCAGAGCCGCCGGTCCTCTCTCGCCTGGACAATGGCGAAATGTTGTACCTATACCTGGCCATAGCTGCCGAGGCAGTGAGTGCCGCTCTCATCCGCGAGACACCCGACGGGCAGAAGCCCATTTATTTCATGAGCAAAGCGTTACAGGGACCAGAGTTAAGGTACCAGCAGATAGAAAAGGTGGCGCTGGCCCTCATCAATGCGGCCAGAAGATTAAGACACTACTTCCTGGCTCACACGATCGTGGTTCGAATAGAGCAGCCCATAAAGCAGCTACTCGGACGACCGAACATGGCCGACCGAATGCTCAAATGGTCGTTGGAACTGTCTGAATTCGACATCCAATACGAAGGCAGAAAAGTCCTTAAGGCCCAAGCTCTAGCCGACTTCGTCGCGGAGATGACATTCGCAGACTCCCCCGCGAGCGAAACGCACAAGTGGACCATCTTCGTCGACGGAGCCTCAAGCTCGGCAGGAAGCGGCGCGGGCATTATACTACAGAGCGACGAAGGAATTATGGTCGAGGTATCGCTCACACTATCTTTCCCAACCTCAAACGACCAGGCTGAATACGAAGCCTTCCTTGCTGGGTTACGCCTAGCCGAGGACCTGGGCGCAGAGGAAGTCGTCATTTGCACGGATTCGCAACTCGTGGCCCTCCAGGTCCGAGGAGAATACCAAGCTAAAAACGAAAACCTAACTGAATACTTGGCCCTGGTGAGGACGAAAATGGTGAAGTTCACGACGGTGGAAGTGAAACACGTTCCCCGCGAACACAACGTTCGAGCAGACGTGCTCTCCAAGCTAGCCAGCACGAAGAAGAAAGGCGAAAACAAATCCGTTATACAGGAGGTACTTCCTCGGCCCAGCATCGAGAAGGCTCCCCCGACACTCGACGTGCTAGTAATCGGCGATAACAACTGCTGGATGACCCCAGTCTACAACTATCTCGCCAAAGACGAACTCCCATCTGACCCAAAGGAGGCCAGCACAATCAGGCGAAGAGCATGCTCGTATGTATTGGTCGAAGGTAAGCTCTACAGGCGGGGATTCTCAATTCCACTGCTTAAATGTGTCTAGGAGGAAATAGTCGCACACATCCTGCACAAAATCCACAAAGGAATCAATGCTCAACACCTCGGCGGAAGATCCCTTGCCCGAAAAGCACTCTGGGCAGGATACTACTAGCCGACCATGCAAAACGACGCGAAAAAACACGTGAAGAAATACAACAAATGCCCACGGCACGGGGACATGCACCTGGCTCCGCCTAACGAGCTCAAGTCCAT
Source organism: Lathyrus tuberosus (assembly GCA_022829125.1). Taxonomy (NCBI): domain Eukaryota; kingdom Viridiplantae; phylum Streptophyta; class Magnoliopsida; order Fabales; family Fabaceae; genus Lathyrus; species Lathyrus tuberosus. The sequence continues at coordinate 206,318 of JALAZF010001079.1, read as the reverse complement.
GTCTTTCCCGTGGCCATTTGCCTGGTGCGGCCTGGACATCCTAGGATCTTTCGTCGTAGGATCAAGTCAGAACAAATACCTCATAGTGGGCATGGACTATTTCACAAAATGGATAGAAGCAGAAGCCCTAGCCAAAATAACTGCCCTTAACATCCTGCACTTTTACAGATGCAACATCCTCGCACGTTTCAGTATTCCCCAAGCGATAGTAACGGACAACGGGATGCAATTCACGGACAAGAAGTTTCAGGACTTCGTCGCCCAACTGGGCACGAAGTAACACTTCGCGTCCGTCGAGCACCCACAAACAAACGGACAGGCTGAAGCAGCCAATCGAGTCATCCTCCGAGGCCTCAAGCGAAGGCTGGACGAAACAAAGAAGACGTGGGTCGAGGAGCTACACAGCGTGCTCTGGGCATACCGTACAACTCCCCACTCAACGACCAGGGAAACACCTTTCCGCCTAGCATACGGGACCGAGGCTGCAATTCCCGTCGAAGTTCACGTGCCTACTAGACGGACAGAATCGCCCCTAGACGAGGAGATGAACGACGAGTCTTTAAGAGAGGAGCTCGACCTCGTCGAGGAAATCAGAACCAGGGCAGCCCTCCGCGAAGCCTCACTAAAACAAAAAATCACCATCAGGCACAACGCCAAAGTGATACAGCGAGAGTTTGTCGTGGGAAGCCTTGTCCTAAGAAGAAACCACAAAGACTCCCGCGAAGGCAAACTAGCAGCCAACTGGGAAGGACCCTATCGCGTCCGGGCAAAACGGAAAACGGGGCCTACTACCTAGAACATCTCTCTGGGGAAGAGCTTCCTCGACCATGGAATACTGAAAAACTAAAACAATACTACAGCTAAATCTTCGGTTCGACTCGTCGCAACGACAAACGTCAGCTACTGACCACTATGTGCGTCCAGGTGCAAGTATCGCATACGATTAAAGCATAACCCCGCTCAAGAACGAGCCAGGTAAATGCTCGACAACGATCCTCGATCGAGCATCACCGTCGTCAAAGTACCATGATTGGCAGAACCCCAGCTCGCGATGGGACTTTCACGCCGTGAACTCAGGCCTCAAACGCGACCTGAGCTCCGCTCCCCGGCCAGGACATTCCCCGGCCGTTCGACCAGTTCCCCACACAGCCGAACACATCTTTAACGAGCAATCCCCCCAGAATATTAGCACAAGTCAAATACTCCCGATCACGGGCAGACATACATCCACAACGAGCATGCACACAACACTTAGCAAAAATAAACGCAAGCAAAGTCATGCAAAACCGGAAAAATGATAAATTAACATAGTGGGTGGCCACAAGGACCACTATTGTGCTTAATTACATCAAACGGAGGCCATGCCCCCCCAAAGGAAAATAAGTTACAAATAATTCCATGGCACGCAGGTCGGGCATATTACAACAACATCAAAATAATAAAGTCCTCATTCGTCGGCATGCTCGGTAGGCTCTGATCATTGGTCCTCCGCGGGCTGGTCCTCAGGCTGATCCTCAGGAGTACCTTCAAGAAGATCTTCGGGAAAGACGATACGGCCATCCTCGACGTGGGCAAGGTAGTGAGTACCCTCGACAGAAAAATCAAGTCCGGGGTTCACCACCCGCAACTGGGCCACAGCGTTCTGGAAGGACTCCGCCGCGACGACGACACCATCATCCTCGACCAGGAGCAGACGAACAACCAGCTCGGATCTGGTCTTCAATTCTTTCACCTCGTCCGGCTCGTCGGCACCCGGGGCATTGACCGCCCTCAGCTCCCTGATTAACTCCTCGGCCAATTTCTTCTCAGCCTCCAGCATAGCGTTCTCCTCCTTTAGCCTAGCCGCTTCCTTTTCTGCCTTCCTCCGAGCCTCATTGGCACCCTTGAGCTCCTCCTTAAGGGATGTCACGGAGGCACGGGCAGCGTTGAGTTCGAACTCAGTCGCAGGGTCCCCTTCAGCATAAACGGTCGCCATCTCTAGCATCCGGACCAAGGCTGAGGCATCTTGGGCCATCAACGCACTCTTGCTCGGGCGATCCATGCCCTCTAAGCGAAGAGATTCTGCCCAAGGAACCACTAGCGAGTTGCCTTCGAAGAACCTCCTATCAAGGATACAGGGAGGGAGCTCGAACTTCCCTTTCTCCGCCACCCGAGTGAGATCTACAGAGTCAGCAATCCTAGGCCGCTTTGGTCCCCGCAGCAGACTGCGCCGAAGAAGGAACACGGTCACCAGTAAACCGAGATTTTGGAGGAGCTGCTCCAACTTTATTCCTCGCCAAAGCGTTCCTCACAACCCGATCATGAGCCTGAGGCATCTCACCTGCACAAGCAAAACACAAACATGTTAGATACGAGGAAAAGGAATAACACGAACAAAATATAAACAACTAAGACTATCGAGCAGCTTTTCAGCCTCCACGAAAGTCTTGCACTCCAGCAGTGCCTTGATGTCGATAAATCTGCTCTAGACCCTCTGACTCTCGTCTTCCTCGAAGATCGGGCTACCCTTACTCGTCCAGCACTCAGCGAGCAGGAAAAAGGTGACCCAATTCACCAGCGCATCATACGTCGTGGCATCCTGGTCGTCCAGATCGCTCGGCTGGTAAACATAATCACCAGGCTTCTTGGTGAAGTGCTCGGCTGACCAGTGGATGGGGAACTTGTAGAGTCTCTGCCCGATATACTTCACTTCCTCGTTATGTAGCTCGTTACCATCCCGTCAACCTCTATCTCCCAGATGTATGTGTTGTCCTGGGCAGCCTCAGACACGAGTTCAACAACGTAGTAACGCCCCTTAAACGTCCTTATCGACTCCGAAAAGGGCTTGAACAGCTGTGTGGCTGCTTTAAGGAAACCCAGCCATATTTTCTCCCCGACTGCTGCCGTTGAAGGTGGAATACAGTAAAGAACAAGGGAAGATTAGTCCCTAAGGTAAGGTGCTCACACACCAACTCAAACACTCGGATGAAGGCCAGAGAGTTCTGGTGCAGCTGCATGGGGGCCAACCTCAAATGCTCGAACACCGACTTCTGAAAATCAGTGAACGGCAACCTCAGGCCCAACTCGTTGAAAGCATACTCGTACATGGTGAAGCTATCCACAAAATTCGAGCAGACGCGCTCGTCCTTGGAAGGAAAGAGCACCCTCCACTCTCCCTCCGGTCCCACTTCAGTAAACGCGTCCCCCGCATACTGCGCAAATGAAGACCCGTGCTCGGCGGGTTCGGCCACCTCCCATTCTTCAGCAGAATCTACGACGACGTCCTCGTCCATGTCGTCCACATCCTTTTCCTCCTCGACATTGCCACCAGGACTCGAAGCCGTCGAATTTGTGGTCGTCGAGCTACTGCTGTCCTCGGACGTGTCTGGAATAATCTCTCTGTCTGGCCCTATCGCCATTACGATCACCTGAAAATCAGAGAAGAAAGTGAATTTGACAACAAATCAAATCCACCCTTCCACTGTTAAATCAAGTGAAAGGGAACGCAAGGGCTGAGGACAACGTCCCCGACCTAAGCCCTAACATCAAAGGGAAGGCTAAGACCTCCCCGCGAGGAGATGCTCACCACTATCATCCCAGAACGAGGAGCTTCCCCGTGAACACTCTCAATTTCTGTTGAAGCTCCATCGGAAATCGCGAAGCTTCACCGGAATCTGGAAATGTTCAACCGAAAAACTCATCACTCTATCAGAAGATGAATAGACTAGGTGGTTACACATGCAACCTCACCGCGAACCACCCTCCTCACCAAACGCGCTAACAGATCTGGCGACATTTTGAAAGCGTGGAAATGGCGCAAATGCCGTCCACCACCAACACTCGCCGAAAAACCTCACATTTCGTCCTCTAAACTAGCACTAACCGCATGCAAATCTACCAGCAACAATGAAAAAGAGTAAAACAAATCTTAGATCAGAGAACTTACTTGATTTAAGTAGAAGAAAGAGGTTGCTCGAAGCTTGATGCAGTGGCCGGAAGCACTGACGACGGTGACGGGCAAGAGTGTAGGAGAGACGAAGAGAAATCAAAAGAGAAAAATGCAAAATGGGACAGTCTCCCCCCTTTTATACAGAGGGGCACGTGCGAACACGCGCCCGTAGGCCATCATGACTACCCACTAGCCTTCATTGCCTATTAACTGCTACACGGGGCTCTAGGCACACGTGGCGACCCAACGTTCCCAATTCTGTCTAACCCTTAGTCTCCCCGAATATCGGGCAACTAGGTCACGACCAATAATTTCGCGAACACCTGGGGGCCACGAGCACTTTGAGACAACAATCCTCGTCTTCAAACGACGACTCTATGCTAGCTCCCGGGATCAAAGAGCAGTCCTTAAGGCATCACTCCCACGCTCGAGAGCAACGACTTGGGGGGCTCCTGTTCTAGACTGGACCAATGGCTAGCATTGGCCCAATCCACCTCTACTCCAGAGCGGCCCAAACTGCCTAAGTCCAATCCACAGAGGGACAAAAGTTACCTTTCTGCCCCTCCTACCGGGCAAGGAATGCAACGTTCCTCCCCGAAATTTCTGCCAGTCACGCACGGCTTCGCTGTACCCCGAACAACCATGAGCAGGTGCCCGGAATTACGCTTATGCCCGACATAACGGCTAGTTTCGGGCACCCTGCCCGACATAACGGCTAGTTTGGGCAGATACCTATTCTTTGGGGAAAACAGTTATTTCGCCCCGAAAATAGGACCGTTGGCCACGCGCTGGGGGCTCTATATAAACCCTCTCGCTCGAGAGGGTCAGGTATCCAATATTCACCCTAAGAATTCATACTTTGTACTTGCCCCTTTTCTCTGACCCTTACTTACTTGAGCATCGGAGTACCTTGCAGGTACACCCCCTCCTTTCTATACGACCAGCATCCCTGACACACTTGGCGGCCTGATTCTACAGGATCTGATCCAGCCTTCACGATCAATTACCTTAAGATTTTGGGTGGATGTGCGGTGTCTCTCTCACTTGTGTTGCTCTTGGCGCAATGTTGATGATCATCCTCATGATCCAACAAACGGTATCATGAGCCTTTGGTTCGTAAAAGGACTGACTTACTTATATCGAAATGTCCAAGAAAAGGTAAATGTCCAGAAGAGGTGTCTCGTTGAAATCAAAATGCTCAGGAAGAGGTATATCGAAATGTCCAAGAAGAGGTGTCAATGGTGGTACAAGTGTATGTAAATATTGGTTCGTAAAGGGATCGACTTACTTGTATCGAAATGTTCAGGAAGAGGTGTCCCGTTGAAATTGAAATGCCCAAGAAGAGGTATATCGAAATGTCCAAGAAGAGGTGTCAACGGCGGTACAAGTGTATGTGAACAAAAGAGTTTTCACTAGAGGGGGAGCATTGTGGACTCACACTTGAGGGAAAGTGTTGAGAATAATAAGTCAAGTGTGAGTTGGAGTCTCACATTGGTTGGAAATGTGGAGACTTAAGGATTTATAAGTGAGAGAACTCACTCACCTATCACCTTAAGGTTTTTGGTAAATATGTGGTGTCCATGGGGGTTCCGGAGGGTGTTCAGGAGGAGTGGTGGCACAGAGCACCAGCTTTTTGGGGACACCAAACTTTTGAAATTCTATTGATACATGTTTGAATTGATAGATACATTATAACTACTTTTGTCATAATTTTATCGTAGTTTTGATTTGGTGTAAACTTTTTAATATTAATGTAATTTTTTACTTTTTTTTATAATTATATATTTATAATTATATGACTAATAAATCTGGTAAAAAAATTATGAATTAAAAAAAGACATCAAATTTATAATTTCGACAAGCCACTCAAAATCTCGGGGACGGTCTTGGTGGTGTCTCTTGTTGGGTTTGGGCTCCCTTCCTATGTGGAGAAAGACCCAAATATGAATAGCCCATTTGTCTCAGTGAAATTCTTCTCTGCTTAGAAGATAATTAACAAAAAAATGATCTCAAATAGCAACATAGTTAATGGTGCTGGAACTGGTCACTCTGATGCTGCTTTGAGGGTTGTTCATCGATGTTACGTCATTTTCTAGATAGGCATCATCACTATCATCACAACCACAATATATCCCTCATGACTTAAGAGGTCGAGATATCAGTCATACCCCCTCCCTTAAGAATCGTCATCACACAAAAAAAATCCTCACATTTTTCTCAAAAGTGGAACGAGCATAAGCCTTTCAGCATGCCTCCTCTCACCACTGAAAGAACCCATTCCCCTAGGGTATTCTTGTCTGTAGATTCTCGAAATCACTAGAGAAACTACCAAAGCTAGACATTTACGAAAAAAACTAAGGATATTAACGACAATTATACAACAACAATCCAACCTTTGTATCTAATAGTAAGGACTTGAGAGAAACTATTTCAGACCTGTCAAATAACACAATAAGATCGACCTAGTACGAAAGCGCAATCAAAAGTCCCGTCTGCTCAAACTAATGACATGTACTCTCATAGGAAAACTCTACACTGAAGTCAAACGATGTTCTCATCTCAACCATTGAAATCCATCTAATGGTCCTCCGAATAGGGCGCCACATTCACTAAAGGTGATTCTAACCTTTTTTCTTTTATAAGTGTGACTCCTCGTCACACTTAGGTATAATTCATTACACACTGTAAAAAAAAATTCGATTTAATTAACTTAAACGTTGAAGTGCTAACATTGTAGATGCCCCTCTCCGTTCGTCCATAAAACACCTTCACCACTGTGCCAGAGACCTTTCATAATAGTCTTCACCAACATTTTATCAATTCTCTATTTAGAATAGTTTTATATTTATGTTTATGAAAAATCCACATTTTCGTATGCACGGTGAGATTTTTCTAATGGCCGTATGCACGGTTAGGTAATCTATTATTATAAAAAAAAATTAAAATTATATTTTTTACCGGGTAAAAATAGAATAGCGTTGTAGGATACATGGGAAGCAAGATACTACTAAGAGCGTAATTATCGGTGCTCAAATGACATTGCTACACAGTTTTCAAAGTAACGATGTCAGAAGAAGATGGATAATTTACTCTCCAATGCGTTTTCTAATTGAGTAATGTATGCAAACTAAACAACGGTCTTTATTCATTTTGATTTATTTGTTTATTATTTTTATTTCAAAATTGTAAAAATTAAGAGTATATTGTAGGGTATAATGGGATCTATTATAGAATTTTTGAAGAGTTGTATAAATATTTGAAAAATATAGTTGAGTTGTTTAGAAAATATAATAGTGTAATATAATATAAAAAATTGAGTAAATCTCTTGTAAAAAAATTTAATATATATAATGAATGTGGGTGCTCTAAGTCCTCATGAGTCAAGATACTCGTGCTAACTATATATGTTGACTCTCTAGACATGCTTTTTTTACTCGGTCTGTAGACATGTAAAGTAAGTCTACAAATTTATAATAGTTGATTTTGATTAATCTAAAAGATAAATGAAATGACTAATTTATTGAATTGAAGTATACGAGAGCTTTGCCAGGCTTTTTTCCAAGTGTGCAAGACTTTGAGGTCAGTCTAAGTCTATGTTTGTAGAAACATTTGGTTTGAACGAATCAAATGCATAAAACAAATGGATCACAATCACGTGATATATACTTGTCAGAAACCGTGGTTGTGAATAACAACCAAGCACTCTTTCAAAGCCTCTATTATTTTTGTTACATAATATACTCAAATTTTCTGAAAATGACCCCTTGTCTTTTTTATTACAATTAAAATATCACCCTGGCTTAGTTTTTTTTAATATTTTCTTAATTAATTATACATATTTATATTTTTATATTCCTTTAATTTTTATTATTAAATAAAAATATGAACTCTCTTAGAATTTAAAATTTCGTCTAAATTTTATTTTTTGTGTCTATTATAAAATTTATTCAAATTTGAATTTATGTAAGGAATGCAAAGCATAAGATATTTTTTAACCTTCTTTTAATATATTCTAAACAATTTAAGAAAGTGAGTCTTGCATAAAAGTCATTAGTCAGAAATTATGGATGGAAATTTGATATATTGGGGGTCCACCGTGATAAGCACCATACTATCCGTGTACATTAGGGACAATTGATGAGAGACACACCACTTGTCTATCTAAAACTTTAAGATAATAGGTGAGTGGGTTCTCCCACTTATAAATGCTCAAGTCACCACATTTTTATTCAATGTGAGACAATTTCCCCACTTACTCACACTTGCTATATTATTCCAACACCCCGCACGTTGAACTATTTCTATTCTTTCCCCATTAAGACAGAAAAATCTAGGACTGTTCAAAAAAACTATGAACCGAACCGAACCGCCAAACTGAACCGAACTGAATTTAAAATAACCAAATCTTTATATTTGGTTAGTGAATCGAACCGTTATTTTACTAACGGTTCTAAAACCGAACCAAATTAAAATTAATTAAATATTAACCAAAACTGAACTATTAAACTATTAACACTACACTAAACTTGCAAACTCCAAATATGAAAATCTCTTGAAACTCTAAAGATAAAGAACCCTAAATTCTCAAATTGTTGACGTTTCTAAAATCGAAATTTATTCTCACATTCTCGTGCAACTATTTGCTTCTCTCTCATTTCTCAATTCCACATCTCATTCTTCCATTTCATTTGATTTTCTGTAAGTTTCTTTAGATCTATCATCTTAGTGATTCTGATTTTATATGCTCCAAATCCTTAGGTTATGATTGGTTCTGCTATGGTGAAAATTGATTTTGTATCTTGTTGTATGAATCATTTATGGGTGTATGTTTGATTTCTCAATTGGGTAATAAATGGTTAGTGAAAGCTTTAATAAAATCCATTAAATTAGAACCAGCTTTACTTAAAGCAAGATTTGTTATGAACTAGTGTGTGCTATAGTTTGAATCAAGTAATTTTTAGTTTGTTAGTTGAGGTTATTCTTATGGACTGTTGTTGCTTATTTATTGTTGCTGATGATATTCTTGTAGTTTTAACGTATTAGGATATACTAATCAGTAACATTAGCTCTACATTTAGGGGTTTAAGTTACTGTTTCCACATTAGAAATAATTTGGGCTAAGGTTTTATTTGAACATGTGGGTGAGGATGGGTAATGGGGTGTGAAATGTACTTGAATGGAAGATAACAAACTACTCCATTTGGTTATGTAGGCTACTATTTGCTGAGCCTAAATCTCGTGTCATAAGTTTAGTGTATAAAATAGCACCTTTCATTATATACTTGGATTTTTGACATGTATATTTTGGTTGAGAATTGGGAGATTTTGCTCTAAAGAAAAAGTTAGTTTGTGGGCTAGTTAGTTTGTGGGCATATTTGTATCTCTCAGCGGCTGAGTTTATGATATCCTTCTTATGAGTGATGTTTTAAATTGTTGGTTCTCTATATGTATGTCTTGAATCATAATGAGGATTTGAGTTTGTTCTACCACACATGGTTCAAGCATGTCACTTGCAATCTTGTCAATTGATCCAAGTCCTACTGTAGTCCTACTATAGTCTGTAGATCCTTCACATTCATCAACTCTAACACAGATTTTGGTGTTGCTCCTGCAAGTTAAGTTAATCACACATCCTCCATAATTAGATAGATTCATTTTCGTATCGAAAAAAATAATACTCATATATCTGATGAACTGGTGCTACTTACTTTCATGGCCACCAAGAAGTTGAACAGCATGAACAAAATGAGAAGGAAGAGTTGTAGTCCATCTCATTCTCGGAGCTCTAACACTTCTCTTGACACCGGTTCGTGTATTACACTTGAAATCGCGGCCGTAGATGTGAGATTGGATGAAGTTTCTCGACCACACCGTGACCTTGATGATGATGAAGATGATGGTTATGATGATGTTGGTAAGTCCTACTGTAGTCTGTGACTTAAATGGGTTGGTTTGACGATGATGAGTGGTTATGTAAAGAAAAAAGGATAAAATTAGAATACCGACCCACAAATCCCTAGTTTTGGCCAGTTATATCAGTTTCTTTCAAATAAGATGTTGGTGAAGCAATTTGAGAGGCTACTCAAGTTTAATCATACATTAATAATAATAAGAGGTGCAGGGGGAACTGAGAGAATAAATCAATTTCTGGAATTATGTTTTTACTCTCACTGAAATGAGAACACTATAGCTTAAGCGAAGAAAATGAGTTAAAATTATAATCATAAAATGTTACAATAGAATAGGGCTACTGTGTATGATAAATTTTCTGGTTGTTTGAGCTACATTGTGGAGAATCACGATAGCACTGGGTTAGGGTGTAGCATGGTATATAAAGCCTTTTAGTATCAAAAAGGTTTATGGATTATTGCTGGTTTGCTTCAAAATGGTGTGTGTAAGCATTTTGAATCACGATAGCACTGGCTTACTTTTCACGATGCCAATTACATGCCACACACATAATAAGTTCCTGTTGTAAGCATGTTAAGTGGTGGTAGGTTGCAATGATTTTATAAGGGACGTTTCTTAGCCAATGGAGGTGAGTTTAATCTGTGCCTGTTTTGTGACTTTGTTGCTGTCATTCTTAATTAATTGATTTTCTGCTAGTTACTACTCTATTTTGCCATGCCAATAAGTTTCAATGAAAGTATTACATTTTGCCTTGCTTTTATTTTGAGTTTTCATCCTCCTGCATGTTAATTGGTTGCTGATAGATAAATGCAATATTGATACTGCTACGTTATCTCTCATGTGTGTTAGTAGGCATATGTATATAGTTTTACCTGCTTAATAACAATACTATAAAATTGGCTTTATTTATCTATACATTAATTTCACATATTGATGCATAGTTTCTTTCTTAGAATAAATAATTGTAATAGGTAGAATACATGTATATCAATGGATAAGTCTCTTATTGTGCTGCTATGATTGTGAGGATAGAATCACATGATGTGCTGCTTTGTTTCATAAGCTATTGTTCAGGCTGAATTTTAAGTTTGCAACTTTTTAAGAATACATGAATTCTTAAAGTTAGTTGGATTGTTTGCATCAAAGTTGCAAATAAGATTGTTATAAAATTGAACCCAAACATAGTAAAAAAAGCCAGTAGAAAGTGCCCTCTGAAGTATATTATCTTGAAAGGAACACATTGGTGCAGCAGTTAAGTAATACTTTTTTCTAGAATCTGAATTATAATGATCATGTAGCTTTTTAGCAAGTGTTGCACAGTGGAGGCTACTACCTCCTTCAATATCAAAACCCACTCCATCTAATATAGCATCACCAAAAGGTCTAGAATCTGAATTGCCTCCCAAAAAGTTGTTCCAAATGTAGTCTGCAAGTTGCATAGCATCTTCTGGTGACGAGAAAGAGTTGTGTTTTTATATTCACCACCAACGGAAAACATAATCTTAATGCCTTTATTTTGACAGTTCTTTATGTTGTTTCTCAAATTTGGCATTTTTTTGGGACACAATGGCCAGCTAGAAGAAAAGCAGAAGATTATGGAGTTGAATCCAGTAAAAGAAACTGCGAGATGTGAGATGGTAGAGAAATGTAGCTTAGAAGTCCAAGTTGCATGCATGTTCGGCGATTCGTCGACGTGTCCATTGCCATTGCAGTTTGCACTTTAGAAAGTCTGCAACAAAGAAAACTTGTTAACTGTGACTAAGACTATTAATGGTTTGTCCCAAACAGAACATGTATTAAAGTTTGATTCACCACCGGTATTATGGTTCCAAACCGAATCTTTACAATAAAACCAAACTGATTCTTTGCAAGCCCCGAACTGTATCAAATTGCTATTATCAATCATGACTCAGTTTTTTTCAGCGCGGTTAAGTTTGGTTTAACTGTTTCAGTCCTTGTTTGTGATTATCCTGAAGCATAAACATCCTTTGGTATAATATTTAAATGTTCTGTAACTGTTTCTGTTTGTACTTTGTAGGAGCTGAGGGGAAATAGTGTGAATGCTTCATCCACGTGCCTCACTATCATATATGAGAAACATAAGCTTGTATCAGCTCATCTGCATTTCAGATTATCTTACCATTATTTTGTTCACAACAAAAAAATGAGCTTTATTGAATTGTGTAGTAAAAGTAGTGAACTGTGTATGATGATCCCAAAATGCTAAAACTAAGTTTGGTTCAGATACATAGGGACTCTTTATATTAGTTTGGTTTGTTGGACTAACCATTAACAATTTGGTTCAGTTTTTACCAATCTATTGTAACAGTTTCTATTAGGTTCTGTCCTTTTTCCCACAAGCTAAAAAATGCTAAAATTAAGTTTAAAATGATTTTTTATTGAAAAAATAAAATTAAAACAAGTATACCGATTCAGTTCTTTAACAAATGGTTCGGTTTGAAAAAAATTGTCTTCTAATGGTTTGGTACGGTTCGGAGTTCCGAACCATTATGTCAAACCAAAAATTTTGGTTCAGTTCGGTTCTAGGAAAATGAAAACGGTTCGGTTTGGCTCGAATGATTTTATATAATGGTTCGGTTCGGATCAGTTTTCTTACCGAACCATACCATGAACAGCCCTAGAAAAATCAATATATCTATATCTATATAATATATTAAATCTGAAACAGCGGATTATATGATGACACATACAAACATTTCTATTCCATTTGAGCCACATCATCTCATAGTCCTATGTGGCATATCTAAAATCTTATTTTTATTTTTTAAAAGATCAAATATATATATATATATATATATATATATATATATATATATATATATATATATATATATATATATATATATATATATATATATATATATATATATGTATTTGATCTTATATATTGGCACTAAAATGCTTATTTTCCATTCATCGTGCATTTGCTTTGAGATAAAATTGAATGTGAATTTTTTTAATGTCTAAGCAAGACATACTCTATATTTGATAAAAAAAAAGACATTGACAAATGTCAACTCTCAATTACACTAACATAATTTATTATGACAAATATGTAGGAATTTCATCAAGCCTCAGATCCATTAGTTTCTGTTAGTGCGTGAGGCACTTTTAGTGAGGAGAGAAAGAGAGAATAAAGAAAATAAAGATTTCTATTATTCTATTGTGTGTAAATCATGATACAAGCTAGGTTTATTTATATACAACCCTAATTGGGCTTGGGCTAACACAACTTGGATTATATTTAAATATTAAATCTAATCAAATCTAATCATATCAAATCTAATTTAATATTTCAACACACCCCCATAATCCAAGTTGTCGAACCTACGCTAGTCGATCTGAACTATTCCTAATTTCTTTCTCAAATTTAGGAATCTGTCGATCTTCAATCCTTTGGTGAAGATGTCGGCCAACTGTGCTTCACTTGAGCAATGCCTAACTTCAAGTTCACCTCGATTTACCTTTTCCCTTAAGAAGTGAAATCTGGCTTCGATATGCTTACTCCTTCCATGCAGAACTGGATTCTTCGCCAGATTTATTGCTGACTTGTTGTCAATTTGTAACACAAGAGGTTTCTTCACTTCGACCTCCATTTCTTCAAGTACTGATCTGATCCAAATTGCTTGACATGCAGCATAGGATCCTGCTATATATTCAGCTTCACACGATGATAATGCCACCACAGGTTGCTTCTTCGAACACCATGAGATTGGGGCACCAAATACTTGAAAGAAATAGCCAGTTGTACTTCTTCGATCTTCCTTATCTCCACACCAATCTGCATCTGAAAAACAATTAACTATTGCTCCTTTGCCTTCAGATTCTCGTCGAAATATAATTCCACAATCTGTCGTTCCTTTTAAGTATCTTAGAATTCTTCTTGCAGCTTTCATGTGTGACACTCTTGGTTCGCTCATGAATCTGCTCACTAATCCAACTGCGAAACCTATATCAGGTCTACTATTGCACACATATCTCAGAGATCCAACTACTTGTTTGAACAAAGTTACATCAACTTTGTCTTCCTCTCCATGTTTCTCCAACTTCAAGTTTGGTTCGACAGGTGAGGATGCAGGATTCGAATCATCCATTCTGAATCTCTTGAGTATCTCTTTGACATACTTCCTTTGATGTAGCACCATACCTTGCTTCTACATATGAAATTCCATGCCTAGGAAATAAGACAATTTTCCCAGATCTGACATTTCAAATTCCTTCTTCATCAGCTCTTTGAACTTCGACAAGTTCTTCAAGCTATTTCCAGTTACTAACAAGTCATCAACATATAAGCAGATGATTGTTATATCTTGTGCTACAACCTGAACATAGACACCATACTCAGACTTGCATTTTACAAATCCCAATTCGACTAAGTATGAGTCGATCTTCTTGTTCCATGCCCTAGGTGCCTGCTTGAGGCCATAGAGCGCTTTGTGCAACTTATATACTTTACTCGCTTCCTTCTGAATCACAAACCCAGGAGGTTGTGTGACATAGACCTCTTCGTCTAATGGACCATTCAGAAATGCTGACTTCACATCTAAGTGAAATGTCGACCACCCTTGGTTACATGCTAATGCTACCACTAGTCGAACTGTCTCTAGTCTTGCTACTGGAGCAAATACTTCAGAGTAGTCAAGTCCTTCTCTTTGAAGAAACCCTCGAGCTACTAATCTTGCTTTATGTCTAGCTATCGACCCATCAGCATTGTGTTTCAACTTGAACACCCACTTTACTTCGATAGCTTTTGTATGTGCTGGCAATTCGACTAACTCCCATGTGTTGTTTCTTTCGATTGCCTGTAACTCTTCGACCATAGCTAACTTCCACTGTTGAATCTTTAAAACTTCGTTATGGTTGATTGGTTCAGCACCTGCAAGTAAAGCAAAATGAACTAATTCGCCATCTGGTGTGACTTCATCATCACCAGTCACTTCATAATCATGAAGTCTTGCTGGAGGAACTCTATTTCGTCGAGGTCGTTGGCTTGTTTCAGCCACATCCTCTGTATTGGGAATGTTAGCAACTGCTTCTACTTCGACTTCGACTTCATTTTCTTCGTCGAAACCATAGCTCATCAGTGGCATGTTAATTGAATTACTAGAATTCCAATCCCAGGCAGAATTTTCATCAATCACAATATCTCGACTTAACACAATCTTCTCATTAATTGGATTGAATAGCCTGTATGCACCAGTCTTATGATATCCTACCAGAATCATAGGTTCTCTCTTGTCATCAAGCTTCCTTCTTCTTGCATCAGGAACATGCTTGTAACACATTGAGCCAAACACCTTCAGATGACTCACTGATGGTCGTTTGCCACTCCATACTTCTTCAGGAACCTTGTTCTTCAATTGCTTAGTAGGACACCTGTTCAGAATATAAACAGCTGTCGAAACAGCTTCACCCCATAAAGATTTTGGCAAATTCTTCTGCTTGAGCATACATCTCGCCATATCCACTATGGTTCTGTTTCTTCTTTCTGCAATTCCATTATGTTGAGGAGTATAAGGAGCAGTTACCTCATGATCAACACCATTTTCTGCACAGAATTTTCAAACATCTTCGAAGTGTATTCGCCACTTCCATCTGTTCGCAAAACTTTGATCCTCTTCTCACTCTGGTTTTCGACAAGCATCTTGAATCTCTTAAAGATTTCAAATACTTCGTCCTTTCTCTTGATCACATAGATCCATAACTTTCGACTAAACTCATCGACAAAAGAAACAAAATATCTGTTTCCACCAATGGTATGTTCTTCGAATGGACCACATACATCTGAATGTACAACTTCGAGAATGCAGGATGATCTCATTGGCATAGTCGAAACGAAAGAATTTCTGGATTGCTTTCCGACTAAACAACCTTCACAGAGTTTGTCAGGCATCTCAAGACTTGGAATACCAGATACCATATCTTGAGTAATTAACTATTTGAGTGATCGAAAGTTCAAATGTCCAAACCTCAAATGCCACAACCAACTATCCTTGTGGTCGACAACAGTTTTTAGACATTGTACTTCAGTCGAACTGATCATGGTCTTAAACGTCCTGTTCTTCGACAACGGAGATTCCAAGACCAAATTGTTCTGGGTGTCGAACAATTTCAATACTCCATCTTTCATGACAACTGAGAAGCCTTTTTCGACCAGTTGTCCAACACTTAACAGGTTGTACTTCATTCCAGGTACATAAAACACATCTTTGATCATAGCTTTCGCTCCATTACTTAGATGAAAAACTATGTTGCCAGTGCCTTCTGCTTGCAACGAACTGTTATCAGCAAGCTTTATCTTGCTCTTCTTCGACTCCTCAAAATCTACCAACCACTCCTTTCGACCAGTCATGTGATTTGAGCAGCCTGAGTCGAGAAACCAGATCTTAGATTCGACATGGTTATCTGCTACTGCAGCCATAACCACCATACCACCTTCAGAATCATCTGAATCTTGGCGTGCAAGTTTCGCTCCTTCGTCCTTGCCTTTTTCCGAATCTTTCCTGTACCAACAATGTTTGGCCAAATGACCCCTCTTTTCACAGTTATAACACACTATACCTTTCCTATCTTCTTTGTCCTTTCGATAGTTTCCTCCTCCTCTTTTCGAGGATTCAGAATCTCTATCTTCGACTTGATTCTTGTGAGGGTTCGACCAAGACTTCTTTCCTTGAGTCTTGTCGAATTTGCCTTTGGATTTGTTGGAACCACCATTCCTTTTCCATGACTGAGCTTGCAGTGCTTGTATCGAATCCTGAACTCCCTTTCTTTCGACAATTCTCATCTCATGCGCCTCCAACGAACCAACCAAATCTTCCACTTTTAGGGTTTCAAGATTGTTGGATTCTTGAATAGCTACGATAACGTGATCAAAGTGAGAGGTTAACGTTCTCATTACCTTCTCAACTATCATCTTATCAGTTATGGTTTCGCCACAACCCTTCATGAGATGAGCGAGTTTCTGAACCTTCGACACATATTCTACAACTTTTTCGTCTTCTCCCATCGACAACAGCTCATATTGTCGACGCAAGGTTTGTAACTTAACAACCTTGACTTTCTCACCTCCTTCATAATACTTCACCAGAATATCCCATGCCTCTTTCGCCGTTTCAGCATGAGAGATTCTGTCGAAGTTAGCAGCATTGACCGCCGTCTGAATGCAATAAGCAGCCTTGCAATCTTTCTTCTTGACTTCGTTGTGAGCTTTTTTCTGTTCTTCGGTTGCATTTGCAGCCAAAACAGGAACGCCACCGTTAACCACTTCTAGGGTTTCATGGAAGCCAAATAAGGATTGCATCTGTTTTTTCCATCGAATCCAATTCTTACCGTCAAGCATTGGAAGAGAACTTGGAATGCTCTTATCACCAGTCATCTTCGCCGTGGTTGATTAACTTGCCCTAGAAACACGATCTCTGACGTGAAATTCTTGAAAACTTGATCAAGAATAATAACCGGAAGCTCTGGATACCAATTTGTTAGTGCGTGAGGCACTTTTAGTGAGGAGAGAAAGAGAGAATAAAGAAAATAAGGATTTCTATTATTCTATTGTGTGTAAATCATGATACAAGCTAGGTCTATTTATATACAACCCTAATTGGGCTTGGGCTAACACAACTTGGATTATATTTAAATATTAAATCTAATCAAATCTAATCATATCAAATCTAATTTAATATTTCAACAGTTTCCTCATTGGTCTACTGCATTTTTACAAAGTTATGAAACGAAGAATGATAAAGAAACGTAAAGAAAAATTCTTCAAAAGAAACGATGGTTTGTTATTGCAAAAAAGAATGTCTTCAGGAGAAATAAATGTTGTTAGAACTACTCTATTCACTCTAAAAGATTTAAAGAAAACCACTGACAGTTTCAATAAAGATAGAGTTCTTGGAAAGGCAGGTCAAGGTACAGTTTACAAAGGCATGTTGGTGGATGGTAAGATTGTTGCAGTGAAAAAGTTTAAGTTTAAAGGAAAAGTTGAAGAGTTCATCAATGAGTTTGTTATTCATTCACAAATCAACAATAGGAATGTTGTCAAATTATTGGGATGTTGTTTAGAGACAGAAATTCCATTGCTTGTTTAGGAATTCATTCCAAATGGTAACCTTTTTTAGTATCTGCATGACCAAAATGAGGACATTCCAATGACATGGGACATGCGTTTGAGAATTGCTAGTGAAGTTGCTGGAGCTTTATTTTATTCGCACTCAGTTGCATCTCAACCAATTTATCATAGAGATGTCAAATCAACAAATATACTGTTGGATTAAAAGTATAGGGCCGAATTAGCAGATTTTGGAGCATCAAGAGTAGTTTCAATTGAAGCTACTCATCTTACCACAAAGGTTCAAGGTACTTTTGGATACTTAGACCCTGGATATTTTTACACTAGTCAATTTACAGAGAAAAGTGATGTTTACAACTTTGGAGTAGTCCTTCCTGAACTTTTAACTGGTAAGAAGGAAATATCTACATCAAGATCTGAGGAATCACAAAATTTATCTTCCTATTTTGTTCAGTGTATAGAGGAGAATATGTTGTTTGACATTATAGACAAAAGGGTCATAAAAGGAGGTGAGAAAGAATGTATCATTGCAGTTGCAAATCTTGCATATAGATGCTTAGAAATAAATGGAAGAAAACAATCAACTATGAAAGAAGTCACTTTAGAATTGGAAGGGACCAGGGGATTCATTAAGAAGCTTAATGCACATCAAAATCACAGGGAAATTGAGTTTTTAGGAATTGAAGAGTACCAACCTTGGGATGGGTTTTCTGCATCAAATTCATTACAAATTATCAACAGCCAAACACACTCCACAGACTCAGAGGTTATGCATATTCTAGCAATTGAATAGTTGTTTTCCTTAATAGCTTCTTTTTTTTTGGTATTGATTATTGTATTATAAACAAGAGCTTGCTTAGGATTTGAAGATTAGATGGGGAAGTAGTTATGGATAGTGAATTATATTGTATGTAATTAATCAACATAAACCTTTACGTTCATTTTCTTGAGGTCTTGTGTTAAAAGATGTGTGAATAATGTTATAAAGAATAAGTAGTTGTTCTACTTTTCTTTCCTTTTTTTCATGAATGAAAGTATACTATCTTGAAAGTTTGTGACACTACAAAGTTATCATGGACAATTGATTGGTAGAAGAGGCTGATCTTGAAGATGGAAAGGTGGAACAACTCGAAGATCCAGATACTCAGTTCTTGGTATACTAGTTCACACAAGTCCCTCAAGCACGGGGTTTGAAAAGAAAAAGTGATTAAGTCTGAAAATACTTGAGATCGATTTGACTTTGTAGGAAATTTTCTCCTCTATAATTTTGAGTGCTAATATTTTTTGAACAAGTGACTCCACACACAAGAGGGGGTGGGGCTGTTTATGGGGTTTGAAAAAACCTTGGTTTAAGATAAAATTATTTTCTAAAACAAAGTGGAAAAACATGATAAAAAAACTATGCGAAAAGTAAACAGTTAAGGGAAGAGAGATAACATCAGAGAGTTATAGAGGTTCGATCTAAATAAAGTGACCTACTTTTCTCCTCAAGATTTTATCTTGAGAGTATCCAATAATACTTGAGAGATTTTGGAAAGTTAAGCCCACGAACCCCCTTATGCAACGTAAATGAAGTTTCAGGTTAACTTCCAACCAAACAACGAATAGAGCAACGAAGCGGTTAGTCTTTACGCCAAATATCGAACAAAACTTTGAGCGGCTACTCTCTAAGCCAAACATAGATTTTGTACAAACTTATCTCAAACAAGGATGGAATTTTGAATTGACTATCCTCCGAACGAAACAGAGGTTTTATGTGGGATGACCACAAACTAAATCGAGATTTTAGACTAGGCTAATCTCGAACTAACTGAACTTTTATACCGAGTTGAGCTCTAGAAATGATATGAAGATTTTTTGTTGTTATCTTCATGAACCTATATGGAGAGCTTTTCCTAAAGTGGGGAAACTCACGAACTTAACAAAGACTAACACTAATCATCCATAAAGAACATTTAATTGGTTTAACTCAAACCTAAATATTTTCTTCCTATGGAAGATTAATTCACACCCTTTCCAGAACAACTTCATCACTAAACACAAGAAATTTTCTGAAATCGCTAAGGCTAAAAATATGTGAGAGAATGAAAAATATTTTAGAGAGAGATTGAGATGTCTCACATTTTCTTGATGAGAATAAATGAAAAGGAAGCTATATTTAAAGGCTAAATGATGATTCAAAAAAGGAAATGATCCATGGGTAAAATTGATTACCTAATCAATTAGGTCTTAAGTCTAATTGATTAGGTGTCACAAATAATCAATTTTTTGAGCCCAATTTGGAAGGTTTTGACAGAGAGCCTTTACCTTTCATTAAGACATTTCATAATCGATTATAGACTCATTTCTCCCTTATCTAATTGATTAGGCACTTGATTTAATCGATTAGGCAATTCACAAAAATGCAATAATCGATCTGACAGTTCCTAATTCGTTTGGCTAGGTTCCAAAAACTTTTTACGCGATTTTATTTGAGAAATATAGGCTTTAAAAATAGTTTTTTTTTTTGTGTATGTGTGATTTAAACATACTAATTTAAAAAAGTCCCCTTATGTTTTTTTCAAAACACTGATCAGTCACTAAACACGATTAGAGGAGTTTTCAGTCTTACTCTCTTTCACACTTTGAAGTTTTAAGTCCTTTTCTAGATAAATCAACCACATAACCACCTCACTTGAATAATATTGGATATGGGGCTTGATATACCTTCAAGTCAAGCTCCATCATTAGAGGAAATCACTAGTGATCATAAAACCCTAGTTCTTTAACTTGATTTTGAGGAATGATCTCCCATTTTATGCTTCTTTGATTGCTTGAGCCAACCTTAACATTATCTTATCTTCTAGTGTTATTGTCATCAAATTCACTTTAAATGATGTATCATCTTCAAGTGTTATCATCATTAAAATAATCATGCAATCAGGGTCAAGCACATTTTTCTTGTTTATGAGATTCGATCTCTTTCGGATTAAATCTACAAGCACATAGTTCCACATTCTCCTCTTTTTTTATGATGACAAGGCAAATCTCAGGAAGGTGGTATGAGAAAAGATAGGTAAACTTATAGTGTTTAAACTCCCCCTCGGGTGAGTAGATAGTATACCTTACTCCCCATGAGAGTATACTTTGCCCCTTTTGTCGGAATATAAAAAGGTAGGTAAAGATGCAAGATAGAAATTTAAATATGCAAGCGCATAGTCAAACATATTAAATGGAAAACATTTCATTGATTCAAGGCATAATGGAATTCAAAGTACAGAAAGCATGAAATTTCAGGAATTTTGATAATGCACAAAGACATAAAACACACTTGAAAAAACTAGAACAAATAGGTGAGACTACTTTTCACTATCCGCGTCATCATCATTGAACATCCCTGGAGGTGGTTGTCTTAAGTCTTTGGGCAAAGTGAAAGGCCTTAAAGTTGATCTTCTCATTTTTCCTCTTGAGTCTTTTGATTATTTCTGTGAGTGGGTCCTCAATAGAGGGCATTTCGGAAATATCATAGTTGAAATCTTCCAGATCCATGGGTGCTTCTTGTTCCATTCCTATTTTCTTTCCTTTAGATGGTTTTTGAATTACTTTTCCATTTACAACTTCATACCTCATCATTACTAGAACAACTTCTCCTATTTTTGTTACCTTTTCCTTATATTCATCTCTTTCAAAGTTAAAATCGATGTGTTCCAAGATCTTTGTGACCATACCACTATATGGTAAGCATATCCTTCTTTTGCAAGCCAACATGTGTTGTATCACTCACTTGCCCAAATTGTTTCAATTTTATTTACAACCACCCATACATATGCAATGTTAGATCTGGTTAGGTGGCTGGAGTTAATTTTCCTTGGAAATATTATGTGATTTATCACATAATGAATCAGTCGAATTTCATGTCGTATGGATCCAATAGTGAAATGAGCAAGTACCGGAGACTTTGAATTGATCAGGAATGAGGAGGTAACAGACTTGTAGTTTAAGTTCTCCCATTGTTCATCGAGATTGAAGAGACATCCCTCGTGAGGAAGGTCCAAAATGTTTCCAAATTCTTCCAAAGATAGGGATATCCTGTGCTCTCTTACTTCGGAATAAATTATTCCATCGATGAGGTAGAGATTTGAAAAGAACATTTTGATCAAGGATGTGTATTCTTTTCTTGGGGGCTATAGATGAAGGATTTCAATTTCATATCATTAAATATCTTTAAGAATTCACATTCTTGAAATTCCATAATCCAAAGTGTGAATTCTCAAGATAGTTCTGCTTACGAAATATTGAAAGAACCTTCCCTCTTGTTGTAGTGATGAAAAATCATCAGTGAGATGAGATGATTGAGTGATAGATCTCGGCCTTCTGGGTCCTATGATGATGATGGAATACTAAAGTGGTATTCTCACACACACAAAAAGGAAGAAAGGAAATTATGAGATTAAAAGCATCTGCGATGATTTATGGGTCGTACAAAGAATCCACTTTTGATTCTTCAATATCTCTCTTGGAAGTTTCCATCAGAATTCTCTTTTGTTATGAATAATTTCTAACCAACACAATATGGAGTATAGAATAAATGAAACATGGAATGAATGCCAATTTAATTGAATGAGAACTATATGTATATATTGTTTTGTTCTAGTATCTTCGCCTAGTGAGGTCTTTCACTCACTTAGGGAGTTTTCCTTTCTTCATCAGTAAGTCTTGATCTACTTATCCCATTTGATTTTGGCCACCCTATCTTGCTTGGCGAGCTTCCCTGCTTGCCAAGCAGGAAAAAACATTCATTTACCCCTAAGTTACTTAACCATGGGGTCTTCTGAATCGTTTTTGCTTGCTTGACAAGCTTGTCACCTCTCTTGGTGAGATGTCTTTTTTTAACATGAAGTAACTTGGCCTGGAAGGAATCAATTGGTTGTGCTCTCCTGGTGAGCTTATCTTCTTTTCCTGGCAAGATGGAATCAACAAGGTGCCATTTTTCCCTATCTTTGACCTATCTCTAGCTAGGTGAGCCTCTAGCTTCGCCTAGCGAGTTTTTTGCTATCAAATTGTGCATTTTTTTTTGTTTTTGTTGAGTGATTTCACTTGTAATCATGAATATCACCTTTAAAATGTTCATACAGATATTTTATCTTATTTTTATGATAAATTGGGAGGTTTTTTTCATGTGATATCTTTTGTTTTAAGTTGTTAAGTGCTTATGATAGTTGAGTAAATTTGGAACTTATCAACATTTAAGACAATTGATCGTGATTAAACGTGACATCTTAAAGGTAACAATAATCAGAATTTATTTCCAGATCCAGAGATATTCTGTTATCAATTAGCCATAAATGTGATATCCACGTTTTTATGTCTCCATATTTGAATATTCCCTCCATGTTAGTTTTGGGTCAACGGGGTTCACCTGGTCAATCGAATGGCTTAACATGGCCTTACTTTATCGAGTGTGTTATACTTCCGAGCAAGCTCTTTTGGCTCTGTCCTACAATATAACTCACTCTTGGGGTGTGTGTTTCTCCCGGGGTCATCAAGTATCCGACCTAAAATAGATTAGACATGTTCACATACCCACAACAAACATGAGCCGCATAAGGACAAAATGCTTTTTTGAGACCGACTAAGAGATCAGATATTTACACAATCGAACAAGTATGAGCCACGTAAGAGTGTGATTCTTTTTTTAGACCGACTAAGAGATTGAATATTTACACAAATTCTCAAGCATGAGCCATGTAGGGATGAAATGCTTTTCTGAGACCAAATAAGAGATCAAATATTCACATTGAATATGAGTCACATATGGGACAAAAAAACTTTCGGGAGATTGATTAAGATATCAGATATTTATATTCGGTTGCTTTAAATCCGCCATATTTTTAGAGTATTCTCTAAGATCTGGTTGAAACGTTGAAGTTGAAGAGACATATATTTTTGCAAATACATCAATACATGTGAAATAATGTTTTGGTAAATCCATCATTACATAGTGAAATACCAATATTATTTGATATTTATTTATGAGAATTTCACATTTTTGTATGAATCTGTTTTCTCTTTAAGATAATTATTAGAGATTGCATATTGTACATTATTAGAAATTGCATATTGTACATAGGTCACACCTTAGCTTACCATACATAGCATTATTTTGTATATAAACCAAGATGTAACCTTTATTTTGGTAATGAATGAAACAGTACTTTCAATATCTCTTTTTTCTTCTTCTTGAATGTAACTAACTTCTTCTTCTTGATGAATACCTAATTGTATTTCATCTTCTCCAATGTTGAACATTCATTTCCTTGATATGGTATCAGAGCTAACCAAGCTCTGGTAGCCATTGTTTTCACTTTTGATTCTTCGATTCTTCGTTCCTCGTCTAGATCCTTCGTTTTTCATCTAGACCTTATCTTTGCTCTCTCTCTCTCTGCAACAATGGCTGCGCAGAGCTTTACGGATTTCGATACCAACTCTGCTAATCCCTATTACCTGCATCCAAACGAGAATACAGCTCTTTTTCTCGTTTCTCCACTGCTCGATGACAAAAATTACCACACCTGGTCTCGTTCAATGTAAATTGTATTGATCTCTAAGAACAAAGACAAGTTTATCGACAATACTCTTCCCAAACCTAATGTTTAAGACGTTCTTTATGCGCCGTGGATTCGTTGCAACACGATGCTTCTTGCGTGGATTCAACGCTCAATCTCTGCATAAATTGCAAGATCGGTTCTATGGATTGACACAGCTGCTGGTGTGTGGAAGAATTTGCAGGTTAGGTTTTCTCATAGTGACATTTTCCATATATCTGACATTCAAGAAGATCTTTATAAATTTCGTCAAGGTACTTTAGATGTATCCAATTATTTTACTCATTTGAAAGTTCTGTGGGATGAATTGGAAACCTATCGTCCAATTCCGTCTTGTTCCTGTGCTATTCAGTGCTCTTGTGGTGCTTCTGCATCGATTCGCCGTTATAGGGACCAAGATTATGTGATTCAATTTCTTAAGGGTTTGAATGAGAAGTTCACTCATTCCAAGAGCCAAATCATGATGATGAACCCGCTACCTGATATTGATAAGACTTTCTCTTTGGTGATTCAACAAGAAAGAGAAATGAATAATGTTGTTTCTGTGGTTATCCTTGTTGTTGGCAACACTGAAGAGAGCATAGCTTTGAATGTAACTCATGATGCTCAGCCAACCAAATCTAATTCTTCTAAAGGCAAATATCAGGGAAATGCTGGTTCGAGAGGTCAAAATCGTGTCTGTACTCACTGTGGAAGAACTAACCATACCATTGATACTTGTTTCATCAAGCATGGGTATCCACCAGGCTTCAAGAATAAGACCAAAGGCAATGGATCCAGTTCTCAACAGTCTGCAACAGCCAACAATGCATCAGAGACACCTGCATCAGGTTCAAGTTCTACTAATCCCTCTTATGGCTTGACTCAAGAGCAATACAACAACATTTTGGCACTGCTTCAACATTCAAAACCTGTTTCCACAGCTAATTCAGTTTCTACTTCTCCTCTTGTGCTAAATTCTTTGTCTTCCAATACCAATGGTAAGTCTTCTTCTTTGTGGATCCTAGATACAGGAGCTACAGACCATATATCCTTTAATCTTTCAGCTTTTACTAGTTATCACAACATTGTTCCAATCTCTGTCACTTTACCTAATGGTTCTCAATTATCTGCTTCAATCTCTGGCTCTGGCAAAATTACACCATCTTTAACACTGCATAATGTCTTTTACATTCCTTCTTTCAATGTAAATCTTATCTCTATAGCAAAATTGTCTAAAACCAATAACTGTTTTGTTCAATTCACTGCTAACTCTTGTTCCATTATGCAGAACCCTTCCATGGAAACGATTGGTATAACTGACTTGCAATATGGCTTATATGTCCTTCATTCCAATGTTTCTCATGCTTCTTGTAATTCTGTTTCCAATAATGATTGTGACATATGGCATATGAGGCTAGGCTATCCCTCTCATAAAGGCTTACAAGCCATTTCAAAAAATTTTCCTTTTATTTCTTGTAAAGATAATGTTTCTCCTTGTGATTCTTGTCAAATTTTGCCAAGCAAAGAAAACTTCCTTTTCCTGAAAGTGTTACTTGCACTAATGATGTTTTTGAAATTCTTCATGCTGACTTATGGGGCCCTTTTTCTACTATCTCTTTATTAGGACACAAGTATTTTCTCACTCTAGTTGATGATCATTCTAGGTTCACATGGGTGATTTTTCTTAAAACCAAAGATCAAACTAGAGATAGTCTCATAAATTTTGTAGCCTATGTTGAGAAGCAATTTAATAAAAACATCAAATGCTTGAGGTCTGATAATGGTACAGAATTTCTGGCCTTACACAATTTCCTATCCTCTAAGGGCATTCTACATCAAAAATCATGTGTTGAAACCCCTCAACAAAATGGGATTGTTGAGAGGAAACATCAACATATACTTAATGTAGCTAGGGCCCTACACTTTCAATCCAATGTACCTTTAACTATGTGGAATTTTTGTGTGCAGCAAGCTATCCACATTATTAATAGACTGCCTACCCCTTTGCTTAAACTAAAATGTCCTTATGAAATTTTATACCAAGAGCCTCCTTCCCTTATTCACCTTAAAGTTTTTGGATGTCTAAGCTATGTTACCTCTCTTATGGCTCATAGGACCAAATTTGACTCTAGGGCACGCAAGACTGTCTTTATAGGATATAAAGAAGGAACTAAGGGCTATATCCTATATGATTTGACTAATCACAGTATCTTTGTATCAAGACATGTTATCTTTTATGAAAATATTTTTCATTTCAAATCTCAACTTTATTCCCAAGATAGCCACAGTTCTGCTCCTTCATGTGATGTTAGTACAAATCATGATGCTAGTATAGATCCTGACCCTCCTTTATGTGCTGATACAACATCTATTGAACCTACCCAGTACCCATCGGACAATAACTTGTTTGCTGTCTCTGATACTCCCAACCCGGGTCCCTCTCCCAACCTTCTCAATAATGATAATATTAGCCCTAGTTCTCCTACCCATAATTCTCCTATTGTCCCTGAACTGCTATCACCATCTTATTTATCCACCAGTCTCATTCATGATCTTGATAATAATAATGCTTCTCCACATTGTGATCAGCCTCCTATAAGGCGCTCTACTCGAGTCTCTCATCCTCCCCCATACCTTGATGATTATCATTGCTTTTCTGCTTTTTCCAACTCTCCCTCTTCTAAAGTTCTTTACCCTTTGTCTCAAGTTTTGTCTTACAAAAATTGTTCTCCAGCTTTTCACCATTTTTGTTGCTCTATTTCTTCTAATCCTGAACCATCCAGTTTTCAACAGGCTAACAAATTTGAATGTTGGAAGCATGCTATGAATGTTGAATTGCAGGCTCTTGCTGATAATCATACTTGGACATTAGTGGATCTTCCACCTAGTAAGGTTCCTATTAGATGCAGATGGGTCTATAAGGTGAAATATAGGGCAGATGGATCCATAGAAAGATATAAAGCTAGGCTTGTGGCAAAGGGCTATACACAGATGAAGGGTGTAGACTACTTTGATACCTTTTCTCCTGTGGCTAAGATTAGCACAGTAAGAGTTCTTTTGTCTATAGCTTCAATCAAAGGTTGGCACCTAGAGCAATTGGATGTTAACAATGCCTTTTTGCATGGAGATTTACATGAAGAAGTGTATATGACATTACCTCCTGGCCTAGTTACTTCTAATTCCTCACAAGTCTGCAGGCTTCACAAATCTTTGTATGGCTTGAAGCAAGCTAGTAGGCAATGGTATGCTAAACTATCTTCATTTCTGATCTCTCTTGGCTATTCACAATCTCAAGCTGACTGCTCTTTATATGTTAAATCCACTTCCACCAGTTTCACAGCTTTACTTGTGTATGTGGATGACATAGTTTTAGCAAGCAATTCTCTTACTGAAATTCATTATGTTAAGCATCTTTTGGATCAATAGTTTAGCATCAAAGACCTAGGCCAGTTGAGGTATTTTTTTAGGCTTTGAGATTGCTAGGTCAAATAAAGGTATTTTCATGAATCAAAGGAAATATACCCTATTGTTGCTTGAAGACACTGGTTTTTTGGCAGCCAAACCATCTTCTGTGCCTTTTGACCCTAATCTAAAGCTGTCTACTACAGATGGTCAACCTCTTGATGATCCTTCCTCTTATAGGAGACTTATTGGTAGATTAATCTACCTTACAAATAGCAGGCCTGATATATCTTATGCTGTACAGAATTTAAGTCAGTATGTTTCAAAGCCTCTTGTTCATCATTATCAGGCTGCCACTAGAATTCTAAGATACCTCAAGTCTGCACCTGCTAAGGGAATTCTTTTTTCTGCCACCAGTCCCCTCAAACTATATGGTTTTGCAGATTAAGATTGGGCCAGATGCCCAGAGACTAGAAAATCAATTACAGGGTTTTGTGTCATCCTTGGTTCATCACTCATTTGCTGGAAATCAAAGAAACAAAACACTGTTTCTCGTTCCTCCACTGAAGCTGAATACAGAGCTTTGGCTTCCTTATCTTGTGAACTTCAATGGCTTCAATACCTTTTTCGTGATTTCCTCATTGAGTTTCCTCAGCCTGCTTCTGTATACTGTGACAGCAAATCAGCAGTGTACCTTGCTCACAATCCAACCATTCATGAGAGGAGTAAACACATTGAGTTGGACTGCCATGTGATTAGAGAAAAGATTGTGTCCAAACTCATCCACTTGATGCCTATCTCTACTAAAGAACAATTAGCAGATGTGTTCACTAAGCCTTTACATTCCCCTGCCTTTACTTCTATCTTATCCAAGATTGGTCTTTGTAGCATCCAAAGTCCACCTTGAGGGGGATATTAGAGATTGCATATTATACATTATTAGAGATTGCATATTGTACATAGGTCACACCTTAGCTTACCATACATAGCATTATTTTGTATATAAACCAAGATGTAACCTTTATTTTGGTAATGAATGAAACAGTACTTTTAATATCTCTTTCTTCTTCTTCTTGAATGTAACTAACTTCTTCTTCTTGATGAATACCTAACTGTATTTCATCTTCTCTAATGTTGAACATTCATTTCCTTGATAATAATCTACTATCATACAAGGTTTAAATAGTTCTTTATTTTTTTTCTAAGTGCGTGAAAATAGGATATAATTTCAAGATATATTAAAATTTAGATAAGATTTCTTTCGATACAACTTGTAGACATATTAAGTCCACAAACTAGTAACCGCATATTTTGATTGATACAAACTCTTGTATAATGAATTATTGTAGAAAAGGTTTTTGAAGTACATTTTTAAATAATACATGCTCTCTGTCTCAAATTAATTAATTATAGATGGAGAATTAAAATTAAAACTCGTCACAAATAGGTTTGGGTTAGATTCATGAATCCCCTCTCACCACCATTTATTTAGTGAAATCAATTTTTTTAAATAAAAATATTTATTATTTTCAAAATCAAATTACAATACAAATAAAAAATTAAAACAATCTCCAAAAAATTTTACACATACATTTCAAATCTTTTAAATAATAAATATAAATTAAAACATTAAAACACTACGCACATATTCAATATTCTAAATTATCAAAACTAATTAATAAAAAACATATAAAATATAAGGAATGAGTTTGGAGTAAATACTAGTATCTCAATTATCCGGTTCGTCTCCGTATGTTGAAATTGGAAAAAATTTAAACCTAAATACAAATTTAATCAAAGTGAATTTTTTCCATTAAACTCAAAGTGAATTCAAATAAGTATACGTGAGTACGAATTAAGTTACCATGTATAATAAGGTTGCTCGGCCATGTGAAGTCTTCTTTGTAGTCTTATTGAGACTTCTACTTAGAGGATTGAAGATGTACATGTTTATATTTTTTGTAGATAGTGAAATATCAATATTACTCGATAAAAAGTTTTAAAACAATATTCTAAGCAGGTGAAAATAGGATATAATTCCAAAATATGGTGCGGAACAGAACTAAGTCAATAGTCATGACATTTTAGATTAGTTTTTCTTTGGACACAATCTCTAGACATTTTAAGCCACACACTAGCAATTGCTAATTTTGATTGATCCAGACTCTTGTAAAATGAATTATTAATGATGTGTAAGTTTTGCCACACAGCACAAGTGTTTATTAAAATAGAAGTATAAACTATTTTTAAAATGAAAAAATAAATAAATAATTTATTATTTTTATATTTATTAAGTTAGTTAGTTGTTAGCTACAAGGACACTAGATATAAGAGCACGAATTCAAACACCTGATATTTTATTTTTTTCATCTTTAAATAGTGAATTTCGACCATTAAATTATTTTTAAAAAAATATTTTAAAAAATCATCTTTGAAAACTTATAAAATAAAAATTTAAAAAGTTTTTGAAAAATATAGAGGTCTTTTAAATTAATTCAAACATATCCTTAAGTTTTTTATTATAAAGCTTGTAGTAGAAAAATTTGTAGAAACTTTTGTTTTCAAAGAATAAAATAAGCTTAGTTATTTTTTGAACCACTTTTATAAGTGGTATATTGTCATATCCAAATTTTGCTCCTAAATTAATAAATTAATTTCTTCATCATGACATTTGCATCATCTGTATTAGTACAATTAGTCATATAAATAACAATAAACTATATTTTGTTCAATGCCTCTTCCTAACACTATATAATAATTTTCCATTTAGGACTTCTCATAAATATGAGAATTTCTCTTTTTTTTTTCTCAATCACTAAACCCTAATGATTGATGTTTAACCTAATTATCAATGTTGAATATTACAACTCTAACTAGATAAATTTTATATGTCAAGTTACTGAAACATAGAGGTGTACATAACAATGTTAAATATACAACTCAACTAAACAAACATACAATTATGCCAAGTTATTGAAACATAGTGTGGCGTACATAATATAACAAGGACTCTTGTAAATCTTAGCATTCTAAAATCTTCAACTTGAATGTTTGTTTTCCAATGTAGGTTTGAGCTTCTTATATAGCATAATAATTTTGGGTTTTTCTCCTTGGATATTAGCTTTAATTTCGTAAAGAATTAATGTAGAATCTGTTGGTTATATCTGTTCTATAAATCTCTCCAACAAAATATGATTTGTTACAATTTAAATTTTCATTTAAATTCGAATGAAAAATCATTCTTAGTGTTATAATATAATGGTTTGATTGTGTTGATAGTTTATGAAGAATTTTAGATTTGAATCCGAGTCGTCACACTTTTTTATTTTAATGAATACAATAAAAATTTTGCCCCGACCACCTAATATTTTAGAATCCGCCAATGGATGGACATTTATATTGCCAAATCATATTTTTATTTTTAAAATATTAAAATGACATGGTTGAATGAAAAACTCCTATTAGGTGTAGGTATAAATGAGAGTGTATCATCTTTAATATCTTTAAATTAAATGAATGACATCTAGTTTCAAATCAATTGTGGGAACCGGTATAAATTTAATGATGTAAAAAAAAACTTGAAAAATATCTATCGGGTATTGAGAATAATAAGTCAAGTGTGAGTTGGAGTCTCATATTGGTTGGAAAAGTGGAGACTTAAGCATTTATAAGTGAGAGAACTCACACACACCTATCACCTTAAAGTTATGGGTGAATGTATGGTGTCTCTCTCACTTGTGTTGCTCTTGGCGCAATGTTGATGCTCCTCCTCATGATCCAACAAATGGTATCATGAGCTTTTGGTTCGTAAAGGGACCATCTTATTTGTATCAAAATATCCAGGAAAAGGTAAATGTCTAGGAATAGGTGTCCTGTTGAAATCGAAATGCCCAGGAAGAGGTATATTGAAATGTCCAAGAAGAGATGTCAACAGTGGTACAAGTGTATGTGAACAATGGTTCGTAAAGGGGCCAACTTACGTGTATCGAAATGTCAAGGAAGAGGTAAATATCCAGAAAGAGGTGTCTCGTTGAAATCGAAATGCTCAGGAAGAGGTATATCGAAATGTCCAAGAAGATGTATCAACGGCGGTACAAGAGTTTCCATTAGAGGGGGAGCATTGTGGACTCACACTTGAGGGAAAGTGTTGAGAATAATAAGTCAAGTGTGAGTTAGAGTCTCACATTGTAATGGAGTCTCACATTGTATTGGAGTCTCACATTGGTTGAAAATGTGGAGACTTAAGGACTTATAAGTGAGAGAACCCACTCACATATCACCTTAAGATTTTTGGTGAATATGTGGTGTCTCAAATGAATGGTGTAGGACTCTGTATTGAAACTCAAATTTTGTAGAAAATAGTTATGTTTTTTAATGGATTTGAATGTTTTACAGAATTTTATAAGTTACAAAACATTGATAAACTTATAATAAATAGCTAAAATTGAAGAATTCATATTGATAAAGGATGAAGTGAAAAGTTCAAAAGACCTCTGCAAATGTAAGGGATGATTTAAAATTATTTTTTTTTTATTTTTAATCCACATACTAGGCCTCATATTAATCAACAAATCATACTGTTGCATTTCATTAGAAAAAGTAAATACCAAAAATCAATAAAATTTGGGAAGATATAGTGTGTAAATATTGTAAATCATGTGATATCGATTTGTATTCATAAAAAAATTCATTGGAATAAAAATGTCTCTTGATATTTTACTTTTATTTAACTCATTTAATATGTAACAATTGAATTTTATGTATGGATTGTGTTGCTCTTCTTTTGATTAGAACATCCTCCAAAAGATGGTGGTGGAATTGCTCTTTAAAATTAGTTGATCAGGGATACTAAAATTTTTTAAAAGAAATTACTTATCATAAATGTTAGTGCGTGAGGCACTTTTAGTGAGGAGAGAATAGAGAGAGAATAAGGAAATAAGGATTTATATTATTGAATTGTGTAAATAATGATACAAGATAGGTCTATTTATATACAACCCTAATTAGGCTTGGGCTAACACAACTTGGATTATATCTAAATATTAAATCTAATCAAATCTAATCATATCTAATCTAATATTTTAACTTACCCCTCATAATCCAAGTTGTCAAATATATGTTAATCATAGTCGATCTGTACTATTCCTAATATCTTTCTCAAATTCAGGAATCTGTCGATCTTCAATCCTTTGGTGAAAATATCGGCCAACTGTGCTTCACTTGAGCAGTGTCTAACTTCAAGTTCACCTCGATTTACCTTTTCCTTTAAGAAGTGAAATCTAGCTTTGATATGCTTACTTCTTCCATGTAGAACTGGATTCTTCGCTAGATTTATGGCTGACTTGTTGTCGATTTGCAACACAAGAGGTTTCTTCACTTCGACCTCCATTTCTTCAAGTACTGATCTGATCCAAATTGCTTGACATGCAGCATAGGATCCTGCTATATCAGCTTCACACGATGGCAATGCCACCACAGGTAGCTTCTTCGAACACCATGAGATTGGGGCACCAAATACTTGAAAGAAATATTCAATTGTACTTCTTCGATCTTCGTTATCTCCACACCAATCAGCATCTGAAAAACAATTAACTATTTCTTCTTTTCCTTCAGAATCTCTTCGAAATAGAATTCCAAAATCCGTTGTTCCTTTTAAGTATCTCAGAATTCTTCTTGCAGCTTTCATGTGTGACACTCTTGGTTCACCCATGAATCTGCTCACTAATCCGACTGCGAAACCTATATCAGGTCGACTGTTGCACACATATCTTAGAGATCCAACTATTTGTTTGAACAAAGTTACATCAACTTTGTCTTCCTCTCCATGCTTCTCCAACTTCAAGTTTGGTTCGACAGGTGAGGATGCAGGATTCGAATCATCCATTCTGAATCTCTTGAGTATCTCTTTGACATATTTCCTTTGATGTAACATCATACCTTGCTTCAACATATGAAATTTCATGCCTAGGAAATATGACAACTTTCCCAGATCAGACATTTCAAATTCCTTCTTCATCAGCTCTTTGAACTTCGACAAGTTCTTCAGGCTATTTCCAGTTACTAACAAGTCATCGACATATAAGCAGATGATTGTTATATCTTGTGCTATAACCTGAACATAGACACCATACTCAGACTTGCATTTGACAAATCCCAATTTGACTAAGTATGAGTCGATCTTCTTGTTCCATGCCCTAGGTGCCTGCTTGAGACCATAGAGTACTTTGTGCAACTTATATACTTTACTCGTTTCCTTCTGAATCACAAACCCAGGAGGTTGTGTGACATAGACCTCTTCGTCTAACGGACCATTCAGAAATGCTGACTTCACATCTAAGTGAAATATCGACCAACCTTGGTTATATGTCAATGCTACCACTAATCGAACAGTCTCTAGTCTTGCTACTAGAGAAAATACTTCAGAGTATTCAAGTCCTTTTCTTTGAAGCCTCGAGCTACTAATATTACTTTATGTCTTGCTATCGACCCATCAGCATTGTGTTTCAACATGACCACCCACTTTACTTCGATGACATTTGCATGTGCTGGCAATTCGACTAACTCCCAAGTGTTGTTTCTTTCAATTGCCTGTAACTCTTAGACCATAGCTAACTTCCACTGTTGAATTTTTAAAGCTTCGTTATGGTTGATTGGTTCAGCACCTACAAGTAAAGCAAAATGAATTAATTCTCCATCTGGTGTGACTTCATCATCACCAGTCACTTCATAATCATGAAGTCTTGTTGGAGAAAGTCTATTTCGCCGAGGTCTTTGACTTGTTTTGCCACAACCTATGTGTCGGGAATGTCATAAACTGCTTCTACTTCGACTTCAACTGGATTCTCAGTAATTCCTTCAACTTCGACTTCATCAGTTTCATCGTTGAAATCAGAGCTCATCAATGGCTTGTTAATTGAATTACTAGAATTCCAATCCCAGGCAGATTTTTCATCAATCACAATATCTCGACTCAACACAATTTTCTCATTAATTGGATTGAATAGCCTGTATGCACCAGTCTTATGATATCCTACCAGAATCATAGGTTCACTCTTGTCATCAAGCTTCCTTCTTCTTGCATCAGGAACATGCTTGTAACACATAGAGCCAAACACCTTCAGATGACTCACTGATGGTCGTTTGCCACTCCACACTTCTTCAGGAACCTTGTTCTTTAGCTTCTTGGTAGGGCACCTGTTCAGAATATAAACAGCTGTCGTAACAGCTTCACCCCATAAAGATTTTGGTAAATTCTTCTGCTTGAGCATACATCTCGCCATATCCAATATGGTTATGTTTCTTCTTTCAGCAATTCCATTATGTTGAGGAGTATAAGGAGCAGTTACCCCATGATTGTAACACCCCCTTTCTATACCCCCAAATAATCAAAATATATCATTTAGGCACATATAAAATCAATTCGCCAGAGTACGATTAAAACATAGTATAAAAGAGACATGTCACATCATACGTTAAATTAAACCATACAACACCTGCTCAAACATCGATATGCAACAGTGGGGTAACTTTGCAACAGAGGAACTTTGTCCTTACACCCACATCTCAATATTTAGAATAAAAGCGGAAAATCTAAACATTGAATAACATCAAACATATATACTTATATATACATGCGTCATCGGTTATCGTCCATCAACATAATTCATGTTTACTTAAACATTCATCCACAAGATACATGTACAAATGTATCACAAAAGAATAATATACATCCTAGCTACCCGGTGCTACATATCAGAGCCAACCGACCAAAAGAATGAAGACACGCTTCACAAAAAGACCTCCCGCATACCTACTCTGCAATGCCTCATAGAGCATCATAAAACAGCAGAAGGGTGAGAAATATTATCATAATAACAATGCATATAATTATGTACTACAACATAAACATATAACACATATTCTCACCACAACTCATCATATATCACAATATGGATATATCATCAAGCCTATACATTATGCATACATTCACCATTATCATCATTCCACATGAACACATACATACTTGTTCATTCAACAATGCATCATTATAAGATACAGTTTATATCATTTCCCATAAACATACATATATCAATGTTTATTCATCAATGCACAAATACAAAGATGATCAATGCAACTCATAGAGACCGACTCTCGACTCTATGCAGATGCATGCGGTACCGAATCATCACCCGAGCTCAATTGAAGAACTCAATGGAAATATCCTCCCTGCCGGGCCTACGATATTTCCCCATCGCTCATACCATCATGGCATCCGATGTTTCTGGATTGTTCACGCAGACACAATCCGATTGCTCAAACCCCACAAGGGCACACAATCATTATGAAGATTCCCACGGAATCAAGTGTAACTCATCGCAACGATTACACCCATTGACTACGCAATGTTCAGAGGATCCTCAAATGATCATTTGTGTAATCAATCACTCACACCCAACAGGGACGTGATATTACACCCAATTCTCCACGGAATCGCGACACATGAATGCATGTCATGATGTTTCTCATACAAAATGACCACATACACTCATGCAATGCACACATATTTCACAATATATTCATGCATTCTTCTCATACAATCACATACAATATATATATATTCACATCAATGCACTACTGTATGATTCACATTCAAACACCTAGTCAAAACGGTAAAAGTCTCTAAATATCACTATTCCCGACTTTTCCGACTTATATAATCGGCTAAGAATTTCCAATTCATCATAATGATAAAGAACGTTTCATAAGCTTCCTAATGCATCAAACCACGCCTCAAACCGAACCACAGATCAAAAGTTATGCAGAAAACGAAATTACACGAACAGCACTGTTCGCTGGGCGAACCTCCCTCGCGAGCATTCGCTAGCTCCTTCGCTAGGCGAATATCCCTCGCGAGCATTCGCTAGCTCCTTCGCTAGGCGAATGTTCCAGCGAACCAACTGTTAGCTAAAAACAGACACAAAGTTCGCTAGGCGAGCACTTGGCGAACCAAGTCAGAACCAAACAGAGCCAAAAACACCCAAAGTTCGCTAGGCGAACACTCTAGCGAACCTTCGCTCATGCCTTCGCTAGGCGAATACCCGTAGCGAACCTTCGCTACCCTTCGCTGATTGGTTCGCTGGCGAACCTGCGAAAACTCAGAATCCTTCAGCGCTGTTGAAAACCCAAAAACCCTATTTTTCAACCCAAAACATTTTTAAAACAACATACATCCATCAGAACTCAATCTAATCATGGCAACAAGCATTCTACCACATTTTCGTCGATTTCCAACCGCGAAAACATCGATTTCTCATTATCGACCTAAAATGGAAAACTATGAAAACACCACAACCAATCCAATACACACATACACAATCATACATAATACTATACATTGATAAGATAACAATGTTTCACACCCTTACCCGATTAAATCGATTCCTAGAGGTTGATTTTCTTGGTTTTCCTCTTTTCCTCTTCTTTTCTCTTCCTCTTCTTTCTTTCTCTCTTTTTTGTCTCTATTTCTCTTTTCTTTCTCTTTTCTATTTATTTTCTTTCTTTTCTATTTCTTTTCTCTCATTTTCCACTAAATCAATTAATTCATTTTTCTCACAAAATTCTAACTCCACAAAATTTCTAACTTATGATTAATTGAGAAAAGTCTAAAATACCCTCCATTCTAATTTCCCCGAAAACTCTCAAAAACGGTAAAATAACATTTAACACACCAATTTAACAAATAAAATAATTTATCACCCAATTAAAACAAAAGACTCAAGAATAATGGAATAATCAAAATCGGGGCGTTACAACTCTCCCCCACTTTAGAAATTTTCGTCCTCGAAAATAATACCTGATTCAAACAACTCCGGATACGACTCTCGCATCCCACTCTCTAGTTCCCAAGTCATATTGCCTTCCGCAGCGCCTCCCCACGCTAATTTCACAAGCGCAATATCCTTGCCTCTTAGTTTCTTAACTTCACGGTCCAAAATCCTAACCGGTAAAGCTTCCAACGTAAGGTTATCTCTCACTTCTACCTCGTCCATAGGAATAACATGTGACGGATCCGGAACATATTTCCGAAGTTGCGAAACATGGAATACGTCATGCAAATTCGAAAGGTTCGGAGGCAACGCCACACGGTAAGCCATAACACCAACTCGTGAAGTAATCTGATACGGACCAATAAAATGAGAAGTCAACTTCTTCGACTTCAAAGCACGACCCACACCCGTAACCGGTGTAACTCTCAAAAAAACATGGTCGCCTTCTTGAAATTCAAGATCTTTCCTTCTCTTGTCATGATAGCTCTTCTGTCTACTTTGAGAAGCTTTCATCTTCTCCCGAATAAACTTCACTTTCTCCGTCGTTTGTTGTACCATTTCCGGTCCAACTATCGTCCTCTCGCCGGTTTCATGCCAACACAAAGGTGTTCGACATCTCCGACCATACAAAGCCTCAAATGGTGCCATACTTATACTCGAATGAAAACTGTTATTGTAAGTGAATTTAATCAACGCCAAATAACCATCCCAAGCACCACCTTGCTCGAGTACACAAGCACGCAATAAATCCTCCAACGATTGAATCGTCCTTTCGGTTTGACCGTCCGTTTGCGGATGATAAGCCGAACTCAATCTTAGCTTAGAACCCAAAGCCTCCTGTAAACTCACCCAAAATCTCGATGTAAATCTCGGATCTCGATCCGATACAATACTCTTAGGAACTCCATGTAACTTCACAACCACAAGAACATAAATCTCGGCTAACTTCTCCAAAGGATAACTAATATCAATTGGAATAAAGTGAGCAGATTTAGTAAGCCTATCAACAATTACCCAAATAGCATTATGACCTCTTTGCGTATTCGGTAATCCCGTAACGAAATCCATCGA
Source organism: Lathyrus tuberosus (assembly GCA_022829125.1). Classification (NCBI taxonomy): domain Eukaryota; kingdom Viridiplantae; phylum Streptophyta; class Magnoliopsida; order Fabales; family Fabaceae; genus Lathyrus; species Lathyrus tuberosus. The sequence goes on along the minus strand of JALAZF010001079.1, from coordinate 167,525 downwards.
TATACTATCCCATTTCCATTCCGGAATATCCAACGGTTGCATCAATCCACTAGGCTTTTGATGTTCCACCTTAGACTTTTGACAAGTTAAGCACGCATACACAAATTGAGCAACATCTCTCTTTAAACCGGACCACCAAAAGATCTTCTTCAAATCTTGATACATCTTATTCGCACCCGGATGAATACTTAAATTACTTCGGTGTCCTTCCTCCAAAATCATCTTTTTCAACTCCACATCGTCGGGAATACAAATACGACCACGGAATCTCAAAACTCCAAAATTATCAACCTTAAAATCCTCGTTCTCATTCATCATCAAATCAACGAACTTCAAATCCAACTTTTTCTTTTCACTAACCGTTGCAAGAAAATCATTCGTAACATGTAGCATACCAAGTCGCACACTTCGCGGGGTCATTTCGCAAACCAAACTCAAGTCTCTAAAATCCTCCAAAAGTTCCCATTCTCTCATCATCAATGCGGACATATGTAACGATTTCCGACTCAAAGCATCAGCCACCACGTTTGCCTTACCCGGATGGTAATTCAAACCAAAATCATAATCCTTCAAAAGCTCTAACCACCTTCTTTGTCTCATGTTCAATTCTTTTTTATCAAATAAATATCTTAAGCTTTTGTGATCACTAAAAACTTCAAATCTTGCACCATAAAGGTAATGTCTCCATATTTTCAAAACAAACACCACGGCCGCTAACTCCAAGTCATGTGTAGGATAATTCTTTTCATGCACTCTCAATTGTCTAGAAGCATATGCCACAACTTTTCCATCTTGCATCAAAACACCACCTAAACCCACCAATGAAGCATCACAATACACTACAAATGGTTCATTAGGATTAGGCAAAATCAAGATCGGAGTCGTTGTCAGCCTTCTCTTTAGCTCATTGAAACTCTCTTCACAATGAATATCCCAAATGAAAGCCTTTCCTTTACAAGTCAATTGCGTTAAAGGAAGTGCCAACTTCGAAAATCCCTCAATAAACCTCCGATAATAACCCGCCAAGCCTAAAAAGCTTCGAATCTCCGTAACCGACCTAGGAACCTCCCATTGTATCACCGCATCTATCTTGGATGGATCAACACTAATACCACTACCGGAAATAACATGTCCAAGGAAGCTTACTTCCGACAACCAAAATTCACATTTCGACAACTTAGCATACAATTGTTTCTCTTTCAAAATTTGCAACACAATTCTCAAATGCTCTTCATGCTCCTCTTGAGACTTAGAGTAAATCAAAATATCATCGATGAACACAACCACAAAACGATCCAACTGTTCATGAAAAATACGATTCATGTATTCCATAAATATACCCGGCGCGTTAGAAACCCCGAATGGCATCACGGAGTATTCGTAATGACCATACCGTGTCCTAAATGCCGTCTTTTGAATATCTTCTCCTTTCACACGAATCTGGTGGTATCCTGATCTCAAATTAATCTTGCTAAAAACATTCGCACCAACCAATTGGTCCATCAAATCATCGATCCTTGGAAGCGGATACTTGTTCTTAATTGTCACTTTGTTCAACTGTCGATAATCAATGCATAACCGCATACTCCCGTCCTTCTTCTTTACCAACAATACCGGAGCACCCCAAGGAGAAACACTTGGCCTTACAAATTTCTTGTCCAACAAGTCATTCAATTGCTTTTTCAATTCTACCAATTCCGATGCCGACATACGATACGGTGCCATCGAAATCGTTCTAGTACCCGGAACTAGATCAATAGAAAATTCAACTTCTCTTTCCGGCGGTACATCCCTAATATCTTCCGGAAACACTTCTGGAAATTCACACACCACTGGGAACACATCAAGCTCAACTTGACTCTCCACCGACAATGATGCAAACAAACCAAACAATTGAGCTTCGTCCGCTAAAAGTTTCTTCAACTCTTTAGTGGATAGGAAACTCTCAAATTCATCATCTTCTAAAGAAGGAAACCTTACTAACTTGTGATAGCAATCTATATGAACTCGATTAAATTGCAACCAGTTCATACCCAATATCACGTCCAATCCCTCCAACGGCAAACATACTAAATCCATAATGAAGTCTTTACCACACATGGTCAAAGGACAACTTACACACACCAAAGACGTAGTTACCGACCCTGAAGCAGGAGTCTCAATAACCATTTCAGCACCCATCAAAGTTAACGCAAGATTCAAACGCTTCGCGCACTCAGACGAAATAAACGAATGAGTCGCTCCCGTATCGATAACAGCAACTAAAGGTGTACTATTAATAAAGCATGTACCTTTAATCAAACGGTCTGCATTCGTAGTTTGAGTTCCCGCCAATGCAAACACCTTTCCGCCCGCTTGAGCTTGTTTCGGCTTAGTACACTTAGTACTAATGTGACCCACTTCTCCACAATTATAGCACTTCACTACATTCCTCCTACACTCAGTAGTAGCATGCCCTACTCCTCCACAGTTAGAACATTTCACCACAGTCTTCCTACAATCAAATGATTTATGACCCATACCTCCACACTTGAAACACTTTACGGGACCAGAACTTCCTCCTCCAGAACTCCTATCAAAGTTTCCCCTATGCTTGCCCTTATCAACGGGTGTCACATAAGGTCCACCTCGAGCTTGTTGCTTTCCCTTCCTCTTATTCAAACTTTTGTAATGTGTAGAACGAGCCTTGCTATCTTCCTCGAAGATTCTACAACATTCCGTCAAATCCGCAAACCTCCTTATCCTTTGATACCCCACAGCTTGTTTAATCTCAGGACGTAAACCATACTCATATTTAATACACTTTGAGAACTCAGCAGTAATCGCAGCATAATGAGGATGGAATTGAACCAACTCCACAAACTTAGCAGTATAGTCCACCACCGACATACTACCTTGTTTTAGTTCAAGAAACTCCATCTCCTTCTTTCCCTTCACACTCTCAGGGTAATACTTCCTTAAGAATTCAGTACGAAATAAATTCCAAGTTACCTCTTCATCATCCACCTCAAGAACTTCACGCATACCGACCCACCAATCGTCGGCTTCTTCCTTCAACATGTGAGATCCAAGCCTCACCTTATTCTCCTCCGCACAATCCATAACTCTGAAGATCCTTTCAATCTCTTTCAACCAAAGTTGAGCACCCTCGGGATCAAATCTTCCTTTGAAAACCGGTGGTTGATTCTTCCTGAACTCATCATTAGCATTCACATTCGGCGCACCTTGCACCGCCCTAGCCATTGCTTCCAAAGCAGCAGCCATCGCATTATCATTTCTACCAGCCATATTCTGATCATTCCCAAAAATTACAACAAGGTTAAACAACAGTTCAACCAACACAACAAGACAGACAGAACAGACTCAACTCTGGCTCTGATACCACTTAATGTAACACCCCCTTTCTATACCCCCAAATAATCAAAATATATCATTTAGGCACATATAAAATCAATTCGCCAGAGTACGATTAAAACATAGTATAAAAGAGGCATGTCACATCATACGTTAAATTAAACCATACAACACCTGCTCAAACATCGATATGCAACAGTGGGGTAACTTTGCAACAGAGGAACTTTGTCCTTACACCCACATCTCAATATTTAGAATAAAAGCGGAAAATCTAAACATTGAATAACATCAAACATATATACTTATATATACATGCGTCATCGGTTATCGTCCATCAACATAATTCATGTTTACTTAAACATTCATCCACAAGATACATGTACAAATGTATCACAAAAGAATAATATACATCCTAGCTACCCGGTGCTACATATCAGAGCCAACCGACCAAAAGAATGAAGACACGCTTCACAAAAAGATCTCCCGCATACCTACTCTGCAATGCCTCATAGAGCATCATAAAACAGCAGAAGGGTGAGAAATATTATCATAATAACAATGCATATAATTATGTACTACAACATAAACATATAACACATATTCTCACCACAACTCATCATATATCACAATATGGATATATCATCAAGCCTATACATTATGCATACATTCACCATTATCATCATTCCACATGAACACACACATACTTGTTCATTCAACAATGCATCATTATAAGATACAATTTATATCATTTCCCATAAACATACATATATCAATGCTTATTCATCAATGCACAAATACAAAGATGATCAATGCAACTCATAGAGACCGACTCTCGACTCTATGCAGATGCATGCGGAACCGACTCATCACCCGAGCTCAATTGAAGAACTCAATGGAAATATCCTCCCTGTCGGGCCTACGATATTTCCCCATCGGTCATACCATAATGGCATCCGATGTTTCTGGATTGTTCACGCAGACACAATCCGATTGCTCAAACCCCACAAGGGCACACAATCATTCTGAAGATTCCCACGGAATCAAGTGTAACTCATCGCAACGATTACACCCATTGACTACGCAATGTTCAGAGGATCCTCAAATGATCATTTGTGTAATCAATCACTCACACCCAACAGGGACGTGATATTACACCCGATTCTCCACGGAATCGCGACACATGAATGCATGTCATGATGTTTCTCATACAAAATGACCACATACACTCATGCAATGCACACATATTTCACAATATATTCATGCATTCTTCTCATACAATCACATACAATATATATATATATTCACATCAATGCACTACTGTATGATTCACATTCAAACACCTAGTCAAAACGGTAAAAGTCTCTAAATATCACTATTCCCGACTTTTCTGACTTATATAATCGGCTAAGAATTTCCAATTCATCATAATGATAAAGAACGTTTCATAAGCTTCCTAATGCATCAAACCACGCCTCAAACCGAACCACAGATCAAAAGTTATGCAGAAAACGAAATTACACGAACAGCACTGTTCGCTGGGCGAACCTCCCTCGCGAGCATTCGCTAGCTCCTTCGCTAGGCGAATGTTCCAGCGAACCAACTGTTAGCTAAAAACAGACACAAAGTTCGCTAGGCGAGCACTTGGCGAACCAAGTCAGAACCAAACAGAGCCAAAAACACCCAAAGTTCGCTAGGCAAACACTCTAGCGAACCTTCGCTCATGCCTTTGCTAGGCGAATACCCGTAGCGAACCTTCGCTACCCTTCGCTGATTGGTTCGCTAGGCGAACCTGCGAAAACTCAGAATCCTTCAGCGCTGTTGAAAACCCAAAAACCCTATTTTTCAACCCAAAACATTTTCAAAACAACATACATCCATCAGAACTCAATCTAATCATGGCAACAAGCATTCTACCACATTTTCGTCGATTTCCAACCGCGAAAACATCGATTTCTCATTATCGACCTAAAATGGAAAACTATGAAAACACCACAACCAATCCAATACACACATACACAATCATACATAATAATATACATTGATAAGATAACAATGTTTCACACCCTTACCCGATTAAATCGATTCCTAGAGGTTGATTTTCTTGGTTTTCCTCTTTTCCTCTTCTTTTCTCTTCCTCTTCTTTCTTTCTCTCCTTTTTCTCTCTATTTCTCTTTTCTTTCTCTTTTCTATCTATTTTCTTTCTTTTCTATTTCTTTTCTCTCATTTTCCACTAAATCAATTAATTCATTTTTCTCACAAAATTCTAACTCCACAAAATTTCTAACTTATGATTAATTGAGAAAAGTCTAAAATACCCTCCATTCTAATTTCCCCGAAAACTCTCAAAAACGGTAAAATAACATTTAACACACCAATTTAACAAATAAAATAATTTATCACCCAATTAAAACAAAAGACTCAAGAATAATGGAATAATCAAAATCGGGGCGTTACAATGATCAACACCATGTTCTGCACAGAATTTTTCAAACATCTTCGAAGTGTATTCGCCACCTCCATCGGTTCGCAGAACTTTGATCATCTTCTCACTCTGGTTTTCGACAAGCATCTTGAATCTCTTAAAGATTTCAAATACTTCATCCTTTCTCTTGATCACATAGATCCACAACTTTCAACTAAACTCACCGATAAACGAAACAAAATATATGTTTCCTCCAATGGTGTGTTCTTCGAACGGACCACATACATCCGAATGTACAACTTCGAGTATGCAGGATGATCTCATTGGCATAGTCGAAACGAAAGAATTTCTGGATTGCTTTCCGACTAAACAACCTTCACAGAGTTTGTCAGGCATCTCAAGACTTGAAATACAAGATACCATATCTCGAGTAATCAGCTGATTGAGTGATCGAAAGTTTAAATGTTCAAACCTCAAATGCCACAACCAACTATCCTTGTGGTCGACAACAGTTTTTTAGACATTGTACTTCAGTTGAACTGATCATGGTCTTAAACGTCCTGTTCTTCGACAACAGAGATTTCAAGACCAAAATGTTCTGGGTGTCGAACAATTTCAAAACGCCATCTTTCATGACAACTGAGAAGCCTTTTTCAACCAGTTGTCCAACACTTAACAGGTTGCACTTCATTCCAGGTACATAGAACACATCTTTGTTTATAATACGCGGTTGATTTGACAAAGACAATTCAACAATAATTTCTTTCTTTTGAAGAAAATTCAACAAATTTTATTTTTCGCAATCAAAGAAAATACTACGAAATTTCTTAAACAGTTGTATTAGTATATGTTAACACAACATAAATAAGCTGCTTCTATGATCCAAACAATTAAATCTTAGCTCTAAACAATGATTCTACCATTCACAATATTTCATATCATTGTTTTGATAATGTCTCCTCGACTAGCATCAGCACAAGAACATAGAATCATAGCACGAGATGGTTGTAATTCAACATGTGGAACACTTTCAATCCCTTTCCCATTCGGAATGTATAAACCTTGCTATGCACACAAATGGTTCGAAATAGAGTGTAAATTAGACAACACCACTTCTTCTCTTGTTCCTAAGCCTTACTTGAAGTCGTTAAATCTTGAGGTAAGACGATTTTTACAGTACTCGAGCATGGTCGAGATTATGAACCCAATTTACCGTTCAAATTGTCAAAAAAACAAAAATAGTAACAGTAATAAAACCGTTACTCTTAGAGACAGTCCTTTCGTATATTCACAGGCTGATAACAAGTTTCTAGCAGTGGGATGTAATAATTTTGCTTTTCTTCAGTCAAACGGGACAGCCGTTCGTGGTTGTGTATCAATTTGTGACGACAACAACAACATAAACAATTTCAATTTCAGTAGTGACGGTTGTAATGGAAGGTATTGTTGTGAAACCTCATTGCCTTCACATCTTTCAGAGTTTAACGCAACAATAAGAGGTTTAAGGGAACAGGGTAGTGATGGGTGTAGTTATGCTTTGATTGCAAGTGATTACTGGATATTGAATGAGTTGAAGAATATGGAATATGCTCCTGCAATGCTTGAGTGGGAGATTTTGAATTATATGTTAATTAATTCCACATTTCAACTACCTCCACCTCCAAATTGTTACGACTCCAACGTTACTTCTTTAAGTATTAACGGAACCACCGGCCGGCAATGTCAATGCTTATTCGGTTCCTATGGCAATCCATACCTTCGTGGAGGCTGCCCAGGTTTGTTCAATATCTTCCTTTTTACACTCTCAGGAACAATTTAGAAACACTTAGTTTGAATTACATAGTAAATAATTCCACATTTCAACTTCAGATTCAGTTTGTTACTACTCCAACGATGATATCAGTTGTAAATGCTTTGTAGGTTACAGTGACAATTCCTTCATTGCAGTAGCCAGCGCAGGTTTTTCACATCCTTTTTGTATAACAATATTTCATGTTTTATCATTTTAAGGAACAATGTTTCAACACTTATCTGAACTAAACATATTTTATAATGTTTATTAGACTCTATCTGGTTCCATACCCATTTCTAATTCAATTTTACTTCAACAAATATATGAGTTTTAAACTATAAGCTAACTTGGTTCTTTGTTTATGAAGGTCCAGGGTATAATCGACGGAAGATGTGGGTTATTTTAGGTATGTGCAAATTTTATAAATGAAGAATAATTTTATTGCTTTTCATTGAGAGCTTGGTGAGTTTACATCTACCTAGTACTCATATCGAGATAAAATTGATCCAACTCTCAATTACCAATTACACTCACCACCTCTTTATAATCACCTAATTTATGATGACAAATATGTAGGAATTTCGTCAAGTTTTGTTGGATCCATCGTTTTCCTCATTGGTCCATGGTTATTGTACAAAGCTATGAAACGAAGAATGATAAAGAAACGCAAAGAAAAATTCTTCAAAAGAAACGGTGGTTTGTTATTACAAAAAAGAATGTCTGCAGGAGAAGTAAATGTTGATAGAACTACTTTCTTCACCTTTAAGGATTTAAAGAAAGCCACTGACAATTTTAATAAGGATAGAGTTCTTGGAAAGGGAGGCCAAGGTACAGTTTACAAAGGCATGTTGGTGGATGGTAAAATTGTTGCTGTGAAAAAGTTTAAGGTTGAAGGAAATGTTGAAGAGTTCATCAATGAGTTTGCTATTCTTTCACAAATCAACTATAGAATGTTGTCAAATTATTGGGATGTTGTTTGGAGACAGAAATTCCATTGCTTGTTTATGAATTCATCCCAAATGGTAACCTTTTTGAGTATCTGCATGACCAAAATGAAGACATTCCAATGACATGGGACATGCGTTTGAAAATTGCAGTGAAGTTGCTGGAGCTTTATTTTATTTACACTCAGTTGCATCTCAACCAATTTATCATAGAGACGTCAAATCAACAAATATACTATTGGATGAAAAGTATAGGGCCAAATTAGCTGATTTTGGAGCATCAAGAATAATTTCAATTGGAGCTACTCATCTTACCACAAAGGTTCAAGGTACTTTTGGATACTTAGACCCTGAATATTTTTACACTAGTCAATTTACAGAGAAAAGTGATGTTTACAGCTTTGGAGTGGTCCTTGCTGAACTTTTAACTGGTAAGAAGGCAACATCTTCTACATCAAGATCTGAGGAATCACAAAATTTATCTTCCTATTTTGTTCAGTGTATAGAGGAGAATATGTTGTTTGATATTATAGACAAAAGGGTCATAAACGGAGGAGAGAAAGAACATATCACTGCAGTTGCAAATCTTGCATATAGATGCTTAGCAATAAATGGAAGAAAACGACCAACTATGAAAGAAGTCACATTAGAATTGGAAGGGATCAGGGGATTCAATGAGAAGCTTAATGCACATCAAAATCACAAGAAAATTGAGATTTCAGGAATTAAAGAGTACCAACCTTGGGAAGGGTTTTCTGCATCAAATTCATTACAAATTATAAACAGCCAAACACACTCCACAGACTCAGAGGTTATGCATATTCTTGCATTAGAATAGTTGGTTTGCTTAACTGCTTTTCTTTGGTATTGATTATTGTATTATAAAAAGAGCTTGCTTAGGATTTGAAGTAAGTAGTTATGGATAGTGAATTATATTCGATGTTATTAATAAGCATAAACCTTTACATTCACTTTCTTGAGGTCTTGTGTGAAAAGATGTGTGAATAATGTTACAAAAATAAGTAGTTGTTCTACTTTTATTTCCTTTTTTTTCATGAATTAATGTAATACCCCGTAAATTATTTCACTCGGGATAATATTATTATGGTCAACTGGGTTCCGGTTTACTCTGAGAAGTTATTGGATAAAATAATTGGAGTAAACTGACGAACTCAGAACTGATCAGATTAATATTATTTAACTCTGAGGTTTTATTAATTGGTGCATTTGAGATAATTCGGATAATTAGTAGTATTACAAATTAATGAGTTCTCTATATCTTTTCCTTTTCCCTCATTTGGAAAAGGTAGTAACATTTGAGAGAGGGAAATTAGAGAGAAAGAAGAGCAAAAGAAAGAAAAAGGGAGAAAGAAAAAGAAGGAAAATCCAAGAAAACTCAAGACCAAGAATCATCATCTCCTCTTCATCAATCATCTTCCAATCTTCATCATCTTCATCTATTCAAGGTGGGTTCTAGATAGAAACTTTATTATAGAATTTCTTGAGGTTTAGAGTTATGTTAGGGTTTGAGGAAAAAATGGGGTTTTTGCTAAAATCATGAATTTAACGGTTGAAAATCGATATAAATTGCGTAGCATGATCCAAACGTGTGTAGAATCATTTATTGATAATTGTTATGAAGTTTGGATTGGTTTGATTTGGTTGGAATTTTGAGGGTTTTGTGTAGAAACTTTGTGGTAAGGTTGGAAATTATGTTTTTATGTTGTTGGATAAACTGTGTTTGAATCATGATGACCTACCATTATTGTTTGATTGAGTATGGTATTGATAATGAAATTGTGGTTGGAATTCTGCTGCCAAAAGATTTATTTTTCTGAAAATCGCAGTGCGCGCTTAGCGCGTTCTGGAGAATTTCCAACCCTTCCAAGCAGAGAGTTGCGCGCTTAGCGCGGGGTGGTGCCCGCTTAGCGCGACCTGGAGCAAAAGCAAAAAAAATATTTTTTCTAAAACCCGTAACTTTTGACTCGTTTATCCGACTTAAGTGTTCTTGGTACCGATAGAGAGCTAGGAAAATATTCTATCTGTTGGAAGTGAAAAATACTAATTTTGATGTCGATTATATAAATCGGAGGGAACCGGAATTGGTGTGAATTAGGATATGTTGTTTATGTGATTCTATTATGCAATTGACTTATGGTTTACCTATTTTCTCTTATTGTTAAGCATGTTTGAGAGTATATGCATGTTAAAATATGAAATAGGTAGAGTGAGCAATATTACCATTGAATTATGGTGGAACCTAGTAACGGCTAGGAAATTGTTGAACAACGTAGTGACGACACTCGTGCGTGCGGGGCCGAGGCGTGCGTCATTACCGAATGGTATGGAAATAATTACACTAGTATGGATCATGTTAACTGTGTGTGAGTTGTGAAAAGACAAAGAGGTCTTAAGGCGAATGTGGCCTTGTGATTGTCAAATACAATCACATTTGTGCGTTGTGATCACGTAATCGTAATCGTGTATCTTGGGTGTAGTTTCATGGGTCTCAAGCTCCTCTGAAACGTATACACCATTACTTGACAGGTTTGATTCCCGTGTGTAGTACGAATGGAACCCAAGGGTAGAGACTTGTGATGGTTAACAGGCCATGTGAAGTGACGGTTCACGGCTAACAGGCCGTTGTTCCCGAATCCATTTCGTATGTCAAGTAAATGACAAGGATCCATGACTCGGGTCGACTTCTAGACGTAGAAGAGGACGGGAAAAGGGGATGCCTTGGTAAGGTTATCAATTAGTGATATTGTGAGTTAACGAGACTCACGAACATGGATCCATATAGTGTGTGTGAGTACTCAAAGTCACTTTCCTTCCCTTTGACTTGAGTTAGGGTTACTAGAACCATGTAAACCCGAGAGGACTTATAAGATAGCGAACTCACTGAGATTTGATGTATCTCACCCCACGTTGTTGTTGTTTACATCACATGTACTACAGGTTAAGGATAAAGTTATTTGACTTTCCTTACGTATCGTAACTTTTGTGTGGCAAGGCTTCCGTTGTGAAGATTTTGAGATCATTATTTGATCTAGTTGTTAGTATTTATCTTTGGAATATCTTGTAGATATACTATGCCGTAGTTTTTTTTTGTATTTAAGCTTTTTGGGCATGTATATGTATAATGTGTTTACTAGGGACTTATTGTACATTTCAGTACCAAACGTGGAATTCATGTATAATATATGCTTTGATGTATGTATATATATATATGTGCGTTACAGTTGATATCAAAGCAGGTCGTATCCTCGACCTAGACATGAAATAGTATAAGTATTTTCCTTCCGTTTCATATGTGTTGTGTCGCCATTAGTCTTACGTGTTATATTTATGGTATTGAGCCTGATCAACTTAATCCTATCTGTATAACATTTAGGAACATGGCTGACGGGCGCAGAAACAACCGTGGTAGACCGAGAACCACTCCAGCTGGGACAAATCCACCGGATGACGAAGGGAATGCCCCTTTGTATCAATTCAGGCAACAGATGCAGCAGCAATAAAATCAGTTTGTGCAACAAATGGTACAGCAAATGGCGGGTGACCTGCATCCTCCAGTGGTTGTTCCCGAAGCTGCAGGGGGAACCTTTAGGGATTTCATTCGGATGAATCCTCCGGAGTTTCAGGGAGGGTTAGATTCGGTAAAGGTGCATGAATAGATATCCGGTATGAAGCGGATTTTCTAAATAGTTCAGTGCAGTGAGGAAAATAAAGTGGTATTCGTTTCTCAATTGTTAAAGGGTCATGCCATGAGGTGGTGGGAGAGTGCTTCGACCTTGATGACAATTCAGGAGGTACCGAAGGTATGGGAGCAGTTTAAGATAAATTTTATGGAGAAGTATTTTCCAAGTTCCTTAAGGTCTCAGAAGGAATTCGAGTTTCAACAGTTGAGACAAGGCAACTTGACCGTGGCTTCTTATGCGGAAAAGTTCAAGGTTATGGCTGCTTATTCTAGGCAAGCCATGTATGCTCCTGACGAGAGATGGAAGATCGATCAATTTCTGTTTGGTTTGAGGGCTAAAATTTCACATAGCGTGTCTCAGAGGGAATTCACTAACTATGCTGAATTGTTAAGGTAGTGTTATGTGGCGGAGCTTAGCTTAAAGAAGGTGCAAGCAGAAGGAGAATTGAGTAGGTTGAATCAGAGTGATCGGGGAAGATCAAATCAACAATTTAGACCGAGACAACAAGCTTTCAAAGGGAAGCAAGTTCAAAGTTCTAGGACTAGTGCACCTCCTGTGTGTCGTTCCTGTGGAAAAGTGCATTATGGTAGCTGTAGTGTTGAAAGAATGAGGTGTTATCAATGCCAGAAGGTGGGCCACATGGCGAGGGATTGTCCTCAAAATAGGAATCAAATGCAAGAAAGGAATACCAGCCGAGTATATACTTTGGATGCGAAAAAAGCAAAGGGTGACAACTCTTTGATGCTGGTAAGTGTTTCGTAAATGGACATCCTTGTTTTGTGTTATTTGATTGTGGAGCCACACACTCTTTTGTATCGATGCAATGTATGAAACGGTTATTCCATTGTCTCCACCCATGGTGGTTACTACTGCCATGGATGAGATCGTTGAAACGTCATTAATGTGTGAAAATTGTGTTTTATCTATGAATGGAAGAGTTTTCCAGATAGATCTGATTTGTTTGCCGCTTAAGAAAGTGGATGTTGTTTTGGGAATGGATTGGCTTTCGGCTAATTCGGTATTTATTGGTTGTGAGGAAAAGCTAATCATTATTCCATCCGATGCGGCTACTTCACAGGATGTGTTAACTACCATTTTGGAAGGTACGGTTGGAATGATAAATTTCTTGTTTGAAAAGGAAAAGTTTGTTCTTTTGGTTCTTACAAAGGAGGAGAGTAACAACCTTTCGGTTGTGAGTATTCCGGTGGTCGGTGAATTTCCCCAAGTTTTCCCCGAGGATATCACTTCTCTTCCTCCGGTGAGGGAAGTGGAATTCTCTATTGACCTGATACCGGGAACGGCTCCAATATCCGTTTCTCCGTATCGGATGACACCACTTGAATTAAGAGAATTAAAGGATCAATTGGAGGAATTTATGGCTAAGCATTTTGTTCGACCAAGTGTTTCGCCCTGGGGAGCTCCAGTGTTGTTGGTAAAGAAGAAGGATGGTGGAATGCGGTTGTGTATCGATTACCGTCAGTTGAATAAGGTCACCATCAAGAATAAATACCCATTACCAAGGATAGACAACCTGTTAGATCAATTGAAAGGAGCCTGTGTGTTCTCGAAGATTAACTTACGGTCGGGATATCATCAGATTCGTGTGAAGAGTTCGGATGTACCGAAGACTGCATTTAGAACCCATTATGGTCATTATGAATTCTTAGTGATGCCTTTCGGTGTGACAAATGCTCCGGCAGTTTTCATGGATTATATGAACCGGATATTTCAACCTTACTTGGACCAATTTGTGGTGATCTTTATTGATGACATTCTTATCTATTCTCGTGATTCTCAAGAGCACGGAGAACATCTAAGAATCGTTTTATTCGTCTTACAAGAGAGACAACTTTTTGCCAAGCTAAGCAAGTGTGAGTTTTGGATGTCAGAGGTAAATTTTCTAGGTCACGTCATATCTCAAGGAGGTGTAGAGGTAGACTCATCAAAAGTTGAGGCGGTGATTAATTGGGAGAGACCGAAGAACGTTGCAGAAATTAGGAGTTTCTTGGGATTGGCAGGTTATTATAGAAGGTTTATTAAAGGCTTTTCCCAATTGGCTTTACCAATGACGAGACTTACTCGAAAGGATTGTTCGTATGAGTGGGATTCGGCTTGTGAAAGAAGTTTTATGAGTTTGAAGGAAAGATTGACGACCGCCCCTGTTTTGATTATTCCTGATCCTAGCAAGTCGTATGAGGTATATTGTGATGCATCGAAGTTGGGATTATGAGGTGTGTTAATGCAAGATGGACATGTGGTGGCTTATGCTTCTCGACACTTGAAAGTCCATGACGAGAATTATCCAACGCATGATTTAGAATTGGCGGCAGTGGTGTTTACTTTGAAAGTGTGGCGTCACTATTTGTATGGTGTACGTTTTGAAATGTTCATCGATCACAAGAGCTTAAAGTACCTCTTTGATCAGAAAGAGTTGAACATGCATCAAAGGAGGTGGATGGAGTATTTGAAGGATTATGATTTGGAACTAAAATACCATCCGGGTAAAGCAAATAAGGTGGCGGATGCATTGAGCAGGAAGGTGTTGCATAATGCCGAGTTGATGATGCTAGAATATACCTTATTGGAAAAAATTTGAGATTTAAATCTTCAATTTGTGTGGACTCCTAATTGTGTGATTATGGGGAATTTGATTGTCACTTCTACTCTTAGAGAGGAAATTCAACAAGGACAGATGTTAGATGAGAAGTTACAAGAGGTGTTAGTACAACCGGGTTTTGTGCGGGCTACCGACGGAATTATTCTGTTTAACCAAAGAATTTGTATTCCGGATGATGCGGTGTTGAAAAGAAGGATTTTGGAAGAAGCATATAAGGGTACTTTTACTATACATCCTGGTTCTTCGAAGATGTATCAAGATTTAAAAAGGGACTATTGGTGGTCCGGGATGAAAAAGGATATTGCGGTGTATGTGTCAGAATGTGTGGTATGCCAACAAGTGAAGATTGAACACCAAAGATCGGGTGGCTTGTTGCAACCTTTAGAAATTCTGGTATGGAAGTGGGATAGTATTTCTATGGACTTAGCCGTTGGACTACACCGTACTCATGGTGGTTATGATTCGATCTGGGTAATTGTGGATCGGTTGACAAAATCTGCGCATTTCTTGGCTGTAAAGACTACTTACAAGGCGGGTCATCTCGCAAGGTTGTTCATTTCGGAAATAGTGAGATTGCATGGTATCCCCTCTAGTATTATTTCGGATAGAGATCCAAAGTTTACTTCAAGATTTTGGAGAGGTTTTCAACAAGCTATGGGAACGAAGTTGTGTTTGAGCACGTCGAATCATCCGCAGACGGGTGGTCAGACGGAACGAACAATACAGACAATGGAAGATATGTTAAGAGCTTGTGTACTTGAAAGTGGAGGAAATTGGATAGAACTTTTACCATTGATTGAGTTTTCTTATAAAAATAGTTATCATGCAAGTATTGGTATGGCTCCTTACGAGGCATTGTATGGAAGGAAGTGTAGGACGCCTTTGTGTTGGGCGGAGGTTGGCGAAGATAGCATTTTGGGACCCGAAATTATTCACGAAACTACGGAAAAGATTAGGATGATCCGTGATAAAGTTAAACAAGCACAAGATCGTCAGAAGAGTTGTGCGAACAACCGTAGGAGACCTTTGGAGTTTGATGAGGGTGATCACGTGTTTTAGAAAGTTACTCCGAGATTGAGATTGAAAGGACAGTTTAAGTCGCGGAAGTTAAGTCCAAGATACATGGGACCGTATCAAATTTTAGAAAGAATTGGTGAAGTAGCTTACAGATTGGCCTTACCGTCTTCTCTGTCAGAAATGCACGATGTTTTTCATGTATCTCAGCTTCGAAAGTTTGTTCCGGATCCTCTTCAGCCAATTCTACCTGATACGATTTAGATAGAAGCAGATTTAACGTTTGAGCCTCAACCGAGTCGTATCACAGGAAGAGAAACTAAGGTGTTAAGGAATAAAGAGATTCCTCTTGTTAAGGTTCAGTGGGATGAGACGCATTCGGGTGATGCAACGTGGGAATTAGAATCAGAGATGCGAGAAGTTTATCCTCATCTTTTCAGGTAATTATCTTAAATTCATGGGCGAATTTCTATTTAAGGGGGGATGTAATACCCCGTAAATTATTCCACTCGGGATAATATTATTATGGTCAACTGGGTTCCGGTTTGCTCTGAGATGTTATTGGATAAAATAACTGACGAACTCAGAACTGATCAGATTAATATTATTTAACTCTGAGGTTTTATTAATTGGTGCATTTGAGATAATTTGGATAATTAGTAGTATTACTAATTAATGAGTTCTCTATATCTTTTCCTTTTCCCTCATTTGGCAAAGGTAGTAACATTTGAGAGAGAGAAATTAGAGAGAAGGAAGAGCAAAAGAAAGAAAAAGGGAGAAAGGAAAAGAAGGAAAATCTAAGAAAACTCAAGACCAAGAATCATCATCTCCTCTTCATCAATCATCTTCCAATCTTCATCATCTTCATCTATTCAAGGTGGGTTCTAGATAGAAACTTTATTATAGAATTTCTTGAGATTTAGAGTTATGTTAGGGTTTAAGGAAAAAATGGGGTTTTTGCTAAAATCGTGAATTTAACGGTTGGAAATCGATATAAATTGCGTAGCATGATCCGAACGTGTGTAGAATCATTTATTGATAATTTTTATGAAGTTTTGATTGGTTTGATTTGGTTGGAATTTTGAGGGTTTTGTGTAGAAACTTTGTGGTAAGGTTGGAAATTATGTTTTGATGTTGTTGGATAAACTATGTTTGAATCATGATGACCTACCATTATTGTTTGATTGAGTATGGTATTGAGAATTAAATTGTGGTTAGAATTCTGCTGCCAAAAGATTTATTTTTCTGAAAATCGCAGCGCGCGCTTACCGCGGAAACGTGCGCTTAGCGCAGTTTGGAGAATTTCCAACCCTTCCAGGCAGAGAGTTGCACGTTTAGCACGGGGTGGTGCCCGCTTAGCACGACCTGGAGCAAAAGAAAAAAAAAGATTTTTTCTAAAACCCGTAACTTTTGACTCGTTTATCCGACTTAAGTGTTCTTGGTACCGATAGAGAGCTAGGAAAATATTCTATCTGTTGGAAGTGAAAAATACTAGTTTTAATGCCGATTATATAAATCGGAGGGAACCGGAATTGGTGTGAATTAGGATATGTTGTTTATGTGATTCTATTATGCAATTGACTTATGGTTTACCTATTTTCTCTTATTGTTAAGCATGTTTGAGAGTATATGCATGTTAAAATATGAAATTGGTAGAGTGAGGAATATTACCATTGAATTATGTTGGAACCTAGTAACGGCTAGGAAATTGTTGAACAACGTAGTGACGACACTCGTGCGTGCAGGGCCGAGGCGTGCGTCTATTACCGAATGGTATGGAAATAATTACACTAGTATGGATCATGTTAACTGTGTGTGAGTTGTGAAAAGACAAAGAGGCCTTAAGGCGAATGTGGCCTTGTGATTGTCAAATACAATCACATTTGTGCGTTGTGATCACGTAATCGTAATCGTGTATCTTGGGTGTAGTTTCATGGGTCTCGAGCTCCTCTGAAACGTATACACCATTACTTGACAGGTTTGATTCCCGTGTGTAGTACGAATGGAACCCAAGGGTAGAGACTTGTGATGGTTAACAGGCCATGTGAAGTGACGGTTCACGGCTAACAGGCCGTTGTTCCCGAATCTATTTCGTATGTCAAGTAAATGACAAGGATCCATGACTCGGGTCGACTTCTAGACGTAGAAGAGGACGGGAAAAGGGGATGCCTTGGTAAGGTTATCGATTAGTGATATTGTGAGTTAACGAGACTCACGAACATGGATCCATATAGTGTGTGTGAGTACTCAAAGTCACTTTCCTTCCCTTTGACTTGAGTTAGGGTTACTAGAACCATGTAAAGCCGAGAGGACTTATAAGATAGCGAACTCACTGAGATTTGATGTATCTCACCCCACGTTGTTGTTGTTTACATCACAGGTACTACATGTTTGGCGAAGGGTAAGGACAAAGTTGTTTGACTTTCCTTACGGATCGTAGCTTTTGTGTGGCAAGGCTTCCATTGTGAAGATTTTGAGATCATTATTTGATCTAGTTATTAGTATTTATCTTTGGAACATCTTGTAGATATACTATGCCGTAGTTTTTTTTGTATTTAGGCTTTTTGGGCATGTATATGTATAATGTGTTTACTAGGGACTTATTGTATATTTCAGTACCAAACGTGGAATTCATGTATAATATATGCTTTGATGTATGTGTATATATATATATATGGGCGTTACAATTAAGGTATTGAAAGTCTTTGACACTACAAAGTTATCATAGACAATTGATTAGTAGAAGAGGTTGATCTCGAAGATGGCAAGATGGAACAACTCGAAGATGTAGATACCCAGTCCTTGGTATACTAGTTCACACAAGCCCCTCAAACACGAGATTTGAAAAGGAAAAGTGATTAAGTCTGAAATGCATGTAGTACGACTTGAGATCGACTTGAGTTTGTAGGCAATTTTCTCCTCTACAAATTTGACTGATAATATGTATAGAGGTTCGATTTAAATTAAGTGGCCTACTCCTCTCCTCAAGATTTTATCTTGAGAGTATCTAATAATTCTTGGGAGATTTTGGAAAGTTAAGTCCGCGAACCCCCTTATAAAATGTAAATGAAGTTTCAAATTGACTTTCAACCAAACAACGAATGGTGCAATGAAGCGGTTAGTGTTTACGCCAAACATCAAATTTTCTCAAATCGCCAAGGCTAAAAATATGTGACAGAATGAAAAGTATTTTAGAGAGAGATTGAGAGAAAGGAATGCGAGATGTGTCACATTTTCTGGATGAGAAGAAATGAAAGGTAAGGCCTATATTTAAAGGCCAAATGATGATTCAAAAAAGGAAATGATCCATGGGTAAAGTTGTTACCTAATCGATTAGGTCTTAAGTCTAATTGATTAGGTACCACATATAATCGATTTCTTGAGCATAATTTGAAAGGTTCTGATAGAGAGCCTTTTACCTTTCATTAAGACATTTTCATAATCAATTATAGACTCATTTCGCCCTTATCTAATTGATTAGGCACTTGGTATAATCGATTAGGAAGTTCACAAATATGCACTAATCAATTTGACAGTTCCTAATTCGTTTGGCAAGGTTCCAAAAACTTTTAATGAGATTTTATTTGAGAAATATAGGATTTAAAAATAGTTTTAGTATTTGTGTGTAATTTAGCCATACTAATTTACAAAATTGTCCTTGTGTTTTTTTCAAAACACTAATCACTCACTAAACACGATCAGGCGAGTTTTCAGTCTTCCACTCTTTCACACTTTGAAGCTTTAAGTCATTTTCTAAATAAATCAATCACATAACAACTTCACTTGAATCATCTTGAATATGAGGCATGATATACCTTCAAGCCAAGCTCCATCATTAAAGGAAATCACTAATGATCATAAAACCCTAGTTCTTCAACTTAATTTTAAGGAACAATTTGATCACCCATCTTGTGCATCTTTGACCGCTTAAGCCAACTTTAACATTATCATATCTTGTTTTGTTGTTGTCATTAAAGTCACTTTAAAGGATGTATCATCTTCAAGTGTTGTCATCATTAAAATAATTATGTTATCAGGGTCAAGCACATTTTTCTTGTTTATGAGCTTTGATCACTTTCGGATGAATCTGCAAGCAGATAGTTCCACATTCTCCCCTTTTTTTATGATGACATTGCAAATCTCAAGAAGGTGGTATAAGAAAAGACAAGTAAACTTAAAGTGTTTAAACTCCCCCTCAGATGATTAGAGAGTATACCTTACTCCCTCTGAGAGTATACTTTACCTCTTTTGTCAAAATAAAAAAGGTGGATAAAGATGCAAGACAGAAATTTAAATATGCAAACGCATAGTCAAACATATTAAACGGAAAATAATTCATAGAGGTGGTTGTCTTAAGTCTTGGGCAAAGTGAAAAGCCTTAAAGTTGATATTCTCATTTTTCCTCTTTATTCTTTTGATTATTTCTTTGAGTGGGTCTTCAATGAAGGGCATTTCGGAAATGTCATAGTTGAAATCTTCCAGATCCATGGGTGTTTCTTGTTTCATTCCTATTTTCTTTCCTTTGGACAGTTTTCAAATTACTTTTCCATTTACAACTTCATACCTCATCATTGCTAGAGCAACTTCTCCTATTTTTGTTACATTTTTCGTAAATTCTTCCTGTTCTGGACTTGGCCTGTGACCGACCCAGCGTCGGGCACGGTCCAATCTAGTGCTATGTTGAGGACGGCCCTGAAGGCTGGCCCAACTCGTTAGGGGACAGTAGAAGACATTTTCCCACGTGTTCCTCACCCGAGGACACGTCATCAACTCGGTCTGCACATCTCGTGAAACCAGTCTGCTCTACGTAACGGGCAACTCCACCCACTATCCCACTATCCGGGGAATGCAGAGCAGTTGACCCAGGATGATGAGCACGAGCTGCTCATCCCTACCTCCACGTAGGAATCCTGGCAGTCATATATTATTGGCCTGATCACTCAGCTCATAATGGAGATCGTTGGCCTAACGCTAGGGACTCTCTATAAATACCCTCCTCTGAAGAAGGGTCGGGTATTCAATGCTTTCATATTCTCTACTCTTGCTACCTCTTCACCCGACTGACTTTAGCATCGGAGTGTATGCAGGTACACCCACTCATCCGCTCTTGTTGAGTGTTGTTGCTGCAGAAGTGTTGTCGGCCACATTCTAGTCCGCCGGGTTAAATCAATTTTTTTCTAAGTACGCGAAAATAGGATATAATTCCAAGATATATTAAGACTTAGATAAGATTTCTTTCGATATAACTTGTAGACATATTAAGTCCACAAACTAGTAACCGCATATTTTGATTGATCCAAACTCTTGTATAATGAAGTATTGTGGATAAGTTATTTGAAGTACGTATTAAGCATGGCAACGGGATAAGTTAGGGATGGTTTTTACCTCTTCTAATTTTAAATTGGAATTTTTAAACAATCCATATTCTCCGTCTCAAATTTATTATAGATGGAGAATTAAAATTAAAACTCGTCCCAAACAAATTTAGGTTAGATTCAGATATCTCACATCACTACCATCTATTTAGTGAAATTAATTTTTTTGATAAAAATATTTATTATTTTCAAAATCAAATTACAATACAAATAAAAAAATTAAAACAATCTCAAAAATGTTTACACATGCATTTTAAGTATTTTAAATAATAAATACAAATTAAAACATTACAACACTATGCATATATTCAATATTCTAAATTACCAAAACTAATTAATAAGATACATATAAAATATATGGGATGGGTTTGGAGTGGGTACTAATATCTCAATTATCTAATTCGTTCTCGTATTTTAGAATTGAAAAAAATTTAAACCTGAATATACATTTAGTCAAAGTGGATTTTCTCTATCAAATTCAAAATAAATTCGAATAAATATACGTGCGTACGAATTATATTACCATGCCTAACATGGTTGCTCAGAACCTGCCACCTTTTGTGAAGTCTTCTTTGTAGTCTTATTGAGACTTCTACTTAGAGGATTGAAGATGTACATGTTTATATTTTTGTAGATAGTGAAATATCAATATTACTCGATAAAAAGTTTTTAAAAAATTCTAAGAAGGTGAAAATAGGATATAATTCCATAATAGGGTGCGGAACAGAACTAAGTCAATAGTCATGACATTTTAGATAAGTTTTTCTTTGGACACAATCTGTAGACATTTTAAGTCCACGCACTAGCAATCGCTGATTTTGATTGATCCAAACTCTTGTAAAATGAATTATTAATGATGTGTAAGTTTTGCCAAACAGCACAAGTGTTTATTAAAATAGAAGTATAAACTATTTTTAAAATGAAAATAAATAAAAAATTTATTATTTTTATGGTTATTAAGTAAGTTAGTTGATAGTTACAAAGACACCAGATATAAGAGTGCGAATTTAAACACGCGACATTTTATTTTTTTTTATCTTTAAATAGTGAATTTTAACCATTAAATTATTTGAAGAAAAAAAATTATTTTAAGAAATCATCTTTGAAAACTTATAAAAAAAAAGTTTTTGAAAATATTGAGGTCTTTTAACTAGCATTACAAAATTTATGTTAATAAATAAATTCCAATAAATTAATACAAAGATATCCTTAAGTTTTTTATTATAAAGTTTGTAGTAGAAACTTTTGTTTTCAAAGAATGAAATAAGATTAGTTATTTTTTGAACCACTTTTATAAGTGGTATACTATTATATCTAAATTTTCTCCTAAATCAATAAATTTATTTCTTCATTATGACATTTGCATCATCTGCATTAGTATAATTAGTCATATAAACAAATTATGTTCTAACTAACATACCTATTCACTACCTTGCGTTATTCTTAGCTCCTGCAGTGGTTATCAAGGAAATTAAAGTTATCCAAATAAGGTTCTTGTGGTCGGGAGATGGAGATAAGGTGAGCATAGCTTGGGTTAAATGGTCCTTGGTCTGTAAACCTAAAGATCAAGGAGGTTTAGGTTTGAAAGACATTTATACCTTTAATAGGGCTCTGGTGGCTAAATGGCTGTGGAGAATTTCATACGATCAGCATGCAATTTGGTCCAAGGTTATTAAGGCAAGGTATGAGGGTGGATTTTCCAGTCTGTTCCTTAAACAATCAGATTATCCTAACAAACACAATTCATGCTGGTGGGATGATTTGGCTCGTCTTGCAAAGTATTCCAATAATCAAGGGTTATTTAGGTTGTTGTTGTGGAAAGTTGGTGATGGAAGAAAATCATTATTTTGGCAATCCAAATGGACTGGTGGTGATGCACTTTATTTACAATATCCTTTTCTATTTGAATCCTCCCCTAACAAGGATATTCTGGTGTGGGATTGTGGCTTCTGGTCTGAGGATAGGTGGAAGTGAGATATTGTTGGGAGGAATGTGATTCAGGCTGGGATAGTTGATGAGTTAGTCGATGAACTCTAACATCAATTAGAGGAAATTACTCTGCAATCTCAGGTGGAAGATATTATCAAGTGGCCAAGTGATATTCACAATTCTTTTAGTGTCAAAGAATGTTACAAACTGTGGAATAAGAGAGGAGTTGAAGATATGATGAATAATAATATTATGGAAGCTCTGGAATGCTTGTGGAAGGTTAAGGCCCCATTGAAGGTGTTGGTTTTTGGATGGAGATTGCTTTTGGACAGGTTGCCTACGCGTGGGAATCTCAGGAAAAGAGGAGTGATTTCCGATCCATTCCAAACATCATGTGTGTTTTGTTTTAGGGAGGTCGAAGACAGTAATCATTTGATTCTTGGTTGTGAGTTTAGTAAAGATGTTTGGAGGTTTATGGAGGATTGGATTGGTGTGAAACTTCAAGGAGGCGTGGATAGGTGCGAAATGTTTGTAAATTGGGCTAAGGTTGGCATTATAGGTCCCTCCCTTGCATATTTGTGGCTGGTCTCTTCATGGTGTATATGGAAAACCAGAAATAAGATTATCTTTAACGACATAATGCCAGATTCGAGGAACTTGTTTCAAGACATCCAAGTGTTTTCTTGGAACTGGAAGAAGATAAAATAGAAGAATTATCGAGGAAGCTTTTATGACTGGACCAAATTGCCTTTGGATTCCAACATCTAATTGAGTTATTGGTGTGTTGGTGGTAGAACATGTTTTTGTTCTGCTATAGGTTTTTAGAGCAGCTATTATCTTTTGTTGATCTGGTGTGGGATTTGTAAATAGTGTGGAGCTGCACTTTTCCAGGTTCAATGTAATGTTGTTGGGTTCATTTTTAATGAAAAATCTCTGAGTATTAAAAAAAAAACCATATGTTGTTCAATAGTTGTTTCTAACACTACCTAATAATTTTCCATTTAGGACTCCTCCTAAATATGAGAACTTCTCTAATTTTTTCTCAATCACTAAATACTAATGATTGATGTTTAACCCAATTATCAATATTGAATATTACAAGTCAACTAAACAAATCTTATATGTCAAGTTACTGAAACATAAAGGTGTATATAACAATGTTGAATATACAACTCAACTAAACAAACCTACAACTATGCCAAGTTACTGAAACACAATGTGGTGTACATAATATAACAAGGACTCTTGTAAATCCTAGCATTCTAAAATCTTCAACGTGAATGTTTTATTTTCAATGTAAGTTTTAGCTTTTTATATAGCATAATAATTTTGGATTTTTCTCCTTGGATATTAGCTTTAATTCCGTCCAGAACTAATGCAAAATCTGTTGGATATATCTATTCTATAAATCTCTCCAACAAAATATGATTTGTTACAATTTAAATTCTCATTTAAATCCGAATGAAAATATTGTTCTTAGTGTTATAGTATAATGGTTTGATTGTGTTGATAGTTTATGTAGAATTTTAGATTTGAATCCGAGTCGTCACACTTTTTTATTTTAATGAATACAATAAAAAAAATTGCCCCTGCCACCTAATATTTTTGAATCGGCCAATGGACGGACGTTTATATTGTCAAATCATATTTTTGTTTTTAGAATATTGAAATCACATAGTTGAATGAAAAAATTCTATTAGATGTTGGTATAAACGACAGTGTATTATCTTTAATATCTTTAAATTAAATGAATGACATCTAGCTTCAAATCAATTGTGGGAACCAGTATAAATTTAATGATGTAAAAAAAACTTTAAAAATATCTATCGGGTATTGAGAATAATAAGTTAAGTGTGAGTTGGAGTCTCACGTTAGTTGAAAATGTGGAGACTTAAGCATTTATAAATGAGAGAACTCACACATCTATTACCTTAAGATTTTGGGTGAATGTGTGGTGTCTCTCTCACTTGTGTTGCTCTTGGCGCAATGTTGATGATCATCCTCATGATCCAACAAACGGTATCATGAGCCTTTGGTTCGTAAAGGGACTGGCTTACTTATATCGAAATGTCCAGAAAAGATAAATGTCTAGGAAGAGGTGTCTCGTTGAAATTGAAATGTCCAGGAAGAGGTATATCGAAATGTCCAAGAAGAGGTGGCAATGGCGGTACAAGTGTATGTAAATATTGGTTCGTAAAGGGACCGGCTTACTTGTATCGAAATGTCCAGGAAGAGGTGTCCCGTTGAAATCGAAATGCCCAGGAAGAGGTATATCGAAATGTCCAAGAAGAGGTGTCAATGGCGGTACAAGTGTATGTGAACAAAAGAGTTTTCACTAGAGGGTGAGCATTGTGGACTCACACTTGAGGGAAAGTGTTGAGAATAATAAGTCAAGTGTGAGTTGGAGTCTCACATTGGTTGGAAATGTGGAGACTTAAGGATTTATAAGTGAGAGAACTCATTCACCTATCACCTTAAGGTTTTGGGTAAATATGTGGTGTCCATGGGGGTTCCGGAGGGTGTTCAAGAGGAGCGGTGGCACAGGGCACCAGCTTTTTGGGGACACCAAACTTTTGAAATTCTATTGATACATGTTTGAATTGATAGATACATTATAACTACTTTTGTCATAATTTTATCGTAGTTTTGATTTGGTGTAAACTTTTTAATATTAATGTAATTTTTTACTTTTTTTTACAATTATATATTTATAATTATATGAATAGCTCATTTGTCTCTTGTTGGTGGTGTCTCTTGTTGGGTTTGGGCTCCCTTCCTATGTGGAGAAAGATCCAAATATGAATAGCTCATTTGTCTCACTTATTTAAGTGGAGAGGATCAATTTAGGGTTGAGAGAGATAGAGAAAAATAAGGATTCAAAAAGAGAGAAAAGAGGAGAGAAACTCATTCTTGTTTTTCTGCAATCAGTCTCAATAAATCGACGATCCCCGATTCGTTAACCGTTGGATCGAGCTCAAATTTGGTGGGCAGGTTCATAACACATATATCTAACTTTTGACCGTTCATAATTTCAATACAATGTCTGAGGTGAAAGTTATTTGCTTTGCACTGAAGCTACAATTTTGGGAAAAAATTTCAGCTTTTTTATTCTTATTTGTAAGCTAGTTTGCTTTGTGAATTGCGGTTGTTAGCATCAGTTTGTGAATCGCTTTAAGACTCTCTTGTACCCTTAATTGATTATAGTGGAGTTATTTTTTTGGTCTGGACGACTCGCGGTTTTTACTCTCATATTGAGGGGTTTTCCACGTTATAAATATCGGTGTCTTTTGTGCCTTTATTTTGTTCGATTTGTCGTCTTATATTTGTTTTTGATCCTCAAGATTCCTACAAACTTGGGGAGTTTTATATCCGCTGCATATTGGTCTATTTATGTGTCTTAATTTCCCATCAGAGTGGCATCAGAGCTCTTGGTTAAGGGTTATTTTACTTGTTTGAATGATGGAGTCAAATACAAAGATGAAGATGGTATTGTTGAATGGGTCTAATTATCATTTATGGAAGGGCAAGATGAAAGACTTACTATTTGTGAAGAAATTGCATTTACCGGTTTTTAGTTCTGCAAAGCCGGATTCTGTGTCTGATGAAGAATGGGAGTTTGAACATCAACAGGTATGTGGTTTTATTCGACAAAATGTAGAAGATAATGTTTATAATCATATTGCTAATGAGACACATGCAAAAACTTTGTGGGAGAAGATAGAGTCCTTGTATGCCTCTAGATCAGGGAATAATAAATTGTTCTTATTGAATAACTTCATAAGTTTGAAGTATAAAGAGGGGACTTCTATTTCAGATCACTTGAGTGAATTTCAAGGCCTCCTTGATCGGATGTCAGGAATGAGTATCAAATTTGATGATGAACTTTTGGGACTATTTCTATTGCTATCTTTACCAGAGTCTTGGGAGACATTTCGGGTTTCTATCACAAGTTCTGCTCCTAGAGGTGTTGTTTCTTTGGAAACGGCTAAGGGTGGTATTCTTAACGAGGAGATGAGAAGGAAGGAACAGGGTTCTTCATCTCAAGCCGAGGTACTTGTCACTGAAAATAGGGAGAGAAGTCATAAAAAGGAACCGAAAGGTGGTAGAGAGAATAGTAGAAGCAAGTCCAACCCGCGATACAAGAATCTGGAGTGTCATTATTGTCACAAAACAAGACACGTACAGGAGTATTGCTATCAGTGGAAAAGAGATAACAAAGGAAATAAGGGTAAGTCTAAACAAATAGACCCTGAAGATCATGATGATGATCGTGTTACTACTGCTACTAGTGATGATCTTGTTATTCTTCGTGATCATGAGTCTGTTAATCTTGTATTAGACGAGAGCATGTGGATAGTTAACAATGTATTTAAGGTAATTGGTGTTGGTGATGTTTGCTTGCAAACCAACATTGGAATGCAATTGTTGCTTAGAGGTGTCAAACATGCTCCAGGTGTCCGCTTTAATTTGATCTCTGTGCGTATGCTCGATGATTGTGGTTATGATAATCACTTTGGTTCTGGAAAGTGGAAACTCATCAAAGGTAACTTGGTTGTGGCTAGATGGGAAAAGCTTTCTAAATTGTATTGGACAAAATATTTGGTTGCTAGGGACAATGTGAATGCTATGGACATAGAAGCATCTTTATGGCACCGAAGACTTAGTCATATTAGTGAAAAGGGGCTGAATGTTTTGGCCAAAAAGGATGTTCTTCCTGGATTAAAGAATGTAGATTTGGAGAAGTGTTCTCATTGCATGGCTGGTAAACAGACTATAGTATCTTTCAAGAGACATCCTTCTTCAAAAAAGTCAAAGTTGCTTCAATGGTACATTCTGATGTTTGTGGTCCATTAAAGGTAAAATCCTTTAGTGGTGCACTTTATTTTGTTACCTTTATTGATGATTGCTCCAGGAAACTATGGGTTTATGTCTTGAAGACAAAAGACTGAGTTTTGGAAAAGTTCAAAGAATTTCATGCTTTGGTTGAGAGGCAGACATGCAAGAAGCTGAAATATGTTCGTTCAGACAATGGTGGAGAGTATTGTGAACCATTTGATTCCTATTGCAAGCAGTATGGTATTGCACATGAAAATACTCCTCCTAAAACTCCTCAATTGAATGGTTTGGCAGAGAGGATGAATCGAACACTAATTGAGAGAGTAAGGTGTATGCTCTCTGAAGCTAAATTGCCTCATCATTATTGGGGCAAGGCACTATACACAGCAGTGCATGTTCTTAATCTCACTCCTACTGTTGCTTTGAACAGTGAAGTTCCAGACAAAATTTGGTTTGGAAAGAATGTCAAGTATGATCATTTGAGAGTCTTTGGTTGTAAGACTTTTGTGCATATTCCAAAGGATGAAAGATCCAAGTTGGATGCAAAGTCAAAACAATGTATCTTCATCGGCTATGGGCAAGATGAGTTTGGCTACAGGTTGTATGATCCCGTAGGGAAGAAGCTTATTCGAAGTCGCGGTGTGGTGTTTATGGAAGACCAAACTATTGAAGATATTGATAAGGTAGAGAAGACTACACCCAAGAAAGATATTAGTTTGTCTAATGTTGATCCAGTTCGATTAACTAGCCATAATCTTGATGCTATAGGTGGTTATGATCACAATGGTGAGTCATATAATTATGTTGATGATCAACAACTTGGAGATGAGGTAAATATTCTAACTAATGATGGTGAAGGGGAGAGCAATTTGTCACAGGATGAAAATCTTGGTGAAACTCCAGAATCATCTCAAGTTCAACCTAGGAGGTCTAACAGGTAGAAACAACCTTTTACAAGGTATAATTCTGATGAGTAGGTGACCTTGACTGATGAGGGTGAACCCGAGTGTTTCCAAGAGGCCATGTAAAGTCATGAAAATCAAAAGTGGATGGATGCAGTGCATGATGAGATGAAATCATTGCACGATAATCACACTTATGATTTAGTGAAGTTGCCTAAAGGTAAAAGGGCTTTGGAAAACAGATGGATTTATAGAGTTAAACATGAGAGCAACTCTAAGTCTCCAAGATATAAAGCCAGATTAGTGGTGAAAGGTTTCTGTCATAGAAAGGGTGTTGATTTTAATGATATTTTCTCATCTGTTGTAAAGATGTCGTCTATTAGAATCGTGTTGAGTTTGGCTGCTACTCTTGATTTAGAGGTTGAGCAAATGGATGTGAAAACGGATTTCCTTCATGGTGATTTGGAGGAAGAGATCTACATGAAACAACCCGATGGTTTTCAAGTTAAAGGTAAAGAAGAGTATATGTGTAGATTGAGAAAGAGCTTATATGGGTTGAAGCAAGCTCCAAGGCAGTGGTACAAGAAGTTTGAGTCTGTTATGTGTGATCAAGGATACCAGAAGATTACTTCAGATCATTGCGTCTTTGTTAGAAAATTTTCTAACAATGACTTCATAATTTTGTTGTTATATGTTGATGATATGCTTATTGTAGGGAAAAGTATTTCTAACATTAACATGTTAAAGAAGCAATTGGGAGAGTCATTTGACATGAAAGACATAGGAGCAGCTAAGCAGATTCTTGGAATTAGAATCATGCGTGACAGAAAAGAGAAGAAACTTTGGATATCACAAGAAAATTATATCGAAAGAGTGTTGCAAAGGTTCAATATGGAAAGTTCTAAGGCGGTAAGCACTCCTCTCGCTACTCACTTTAAGTTGAGTTCTAATCAAAATCCTTCAAGTGAAGATGAAGCGTTTGATATGAAATGTGTTCCTTATGCATCTGTTGTGGGTAGTTTGATGTATGCAATGGTGTGTACAAGACCAGATATAACACATGTTATTGGTACAGTCAGTAGATTTTTGTCAAATCCAGGTAGAGAGCATTGGAATGTTGTAAAATGGATTTTAAGATATCTTCGCGGTACTACTTCTATGAGGCTTTGTTTTGGAGGAGATAAGCCTACTCTAGTGGGGTACTCTGACTCTGATATGGCTGGAGACATTGATTCCAGAAATTCCACTTCGGGCTACATGATTAAATTTGTAGGGGGAGTTGTTGTTTGGTAGTCCAGATTGCAAAAGTGTGTAGCACTATCTACTACAGAGGCTGAGTTCATTGCAATTATCGAAGCATGCAAAGAGTTACTATGGTTGAAGAAATTTTTGCAGGAGATTGATTTTGTTCAAGACAAATATGTGTTATTTGTTGATAGTCAAAACGTTATTCATCTTGGTAAGAATCCGACTTTTCATAATAAGTCCAAACACATTGACGTGAGATATCATTGGATACGTGATGTTTTGGATGCTAAGGTGTTGGAGTTGGCTAAAGTTCATACAAATGATAATGGTTCTGATATGATGACTAAAGGATTACCAAGAGGGAAATTTGAAGCTTGTTGTGATATCGCTGGTTTAGCGATTTCCTCCACATAGTTGTGAGGGGGAGATTTGTTGGGTTTGGGCTCCCTTCCTATGTGGAGAAAGACCCAAATATAAATAGCCCATTTGTCTCACTTATTTAAGTGGAGAGGATCAATTTAGGGTTGAGAGAGAGATAGAAAAAAATAAGGATTCAAAAAGAGAGCAAAGAGGAGAGAAACTTATTCCTGTTTTTCTGCAACCAGTCTCACTAAATCGACGATCCCCAATTCGTTAACCGTTGGATCAAGCTCAAATTTGGTGGGCATGTTCGTAACACATATATCTAACTTTTGACCGTTCAGAATTTTAATACAACGTCTGAGGTGAAAGTTATTTGCTTCGCACTGAAGCTGCAATTTTGGAAAGAAAAAAATTCAACTTTTTTATTCTTATTTGTAAGCTAGTTTGCTTTGAGATTTGCGGTTGTTAGCACCAGTTATTGAATCACTTTAAGACTCTCTTGTACCCTTAATTGATTATAGTGGAGTTATTTATTTGTTCTGGACGACTCATGGTTATTACTCTCATATTGAGGGGTTTTCCACGTTAAAAATATTAGTGTCTTTTATGTCTTTATTTTGTTCGATTTGCCATCTTATATTTATTTTTGATCCTCAAGATTCCTACAAGTTTGGAGGAGTTTTATATCCACTGTGTATTGGTCTATTGTTGTGTTTTAATTTTCCATCATCTCTCACTTATGTTGCTCTTGACTCAATGTTGATACTCATTCTCATGACTCCAACATCGAGTTACCCAAACCAAACTTGCTTTTTAAGTGTACCAGAACGGCACTTTTGTAATACATCTCGTGTTTAGACAAATTGCATAAAAAAAATAACAATGAAGGTTACATTACTTTTGTTTGTAGACGAAAATGGCATTGATATAGTCAATGAATGGTGTAGGATTCTGTATTGAAACTCAAAATTTGTATAAAATGGTTATGTTTTTTAATGGATTTGAATGTCTTACAGAATTTTATAAGTTACAAAACATTGCTAAACTTATAAAAAATAGCTAAAACTGAAGAATTCATATTGATAAAGGATGGAGTGAAAAGTTCAGGAGACCTCTGCAAATATAAGGCATGAATTGAAATTTATTTTTTTTTATTTTTAATCCACATACTAGGCCTCATATTAATCAACAAATCATACTGTTTGCATTTCATCAGAAAAAGTAAATACCAAAAATCAATAAAATCTGGGACGAATAGTGTGTAAATATTGTAAATCATGTAATATCGATTTGTATTCATAAAAAAAAATCATTGGAATAAAAATGTCTCTTGACATTTAAAAAAAAATATTAAATTATAAGTATCAATCATTTATTTACATTAATACATAAATATAAATAAATACTATCGTTAAAAATTAAACCCTAAACCAATATTTTACTTTTATTTAACTCAATTAATATATATAACAATTGAATTTCATGTATGAATTGTGTTGCTCTTCTTTTGATTAGAACTTTAAAAAAAAGATGGTGGTGGAATTGCTCTTTCAAATTAGTTAATCAGGGATACTAAAAAATTTTAAAAGAAATTACTTATCATAAAAAGTTAAAATAGTTATTTATTTTCTTCTAAGCAGGTGTAAAATAGAATAGAATTCCATGATGAGTGAAAATAGTTTTTTTTTATTGTTATTATTTAACATATTTTTAATAATTTTACTCAAATTTGAATTTAATGTAAAGAACGCAAAAGTGTTTCTGAATCTTCTACATTCTAATTAATTTAATGAAGTGATTATACAAGTCAACAGTCATAAATTATAGATATTGGTGGTCCACCATGATAAGCGCCTAACTATTAATTTTGTTCTACTTCTAATATAAGGAGGAAGCTAATTTGGGTAGGACAAATGAATAAGTCAAACCACGTGTGACAAAAAATCAATTTTTGATCATCTCATCAACTGTTAAAAAATATAATCAACTTTTTTTATAGAAAAGTATAGGCAACTATAGAAAAATATAAAATAATTTAGATTAAAGAAGCACTCCCAATTGCAAAATTTTGAGCTTAAAACTCTGGTTAAAGTGAATGTGAGCTAAAGGTAATAACCATAATTGATTAGCATCTTAAGTTTTATTTCAACTCTTAATCTTGTTTTTAATGTAGTGGTCAATTAGACAAAGACAATTCAACAATAATTTTTTTCTTTTCAAGAAAATTCAACAACAAATTCTATTTTTCTCAATCGAAGAAAATACTCGGAAATTTCTTAAAACAGTTGTATTAGTATATTTTAACACAGCATAAATAAGCTGCTTCTATGATCCAAACAATTAAATCTTAGCTCCAAACAATGATTCTACTATTCACAATATTTCATATCATTGTTCTAATAATATCTCCTCGACTAGCATCAGCACAAGGAGATGGAATCATAGCACAATATGGTTGTAATTCAACATGTGGAACACTTTCAGTCCCTTTCCCATTCGGAATGAAGGAACCTCATTGCTATGCACACAAATGGTTTGAAATAGAATGCAAATTAGACCATTCTACTTCTCATATTCCTAAACCTTACTTGAAGTTGTTAAATCTTGAGGTAAAATATTTTTACGAGTCCTCGAGCATGGTTGAGATTATGAACCCAATTTACCGTTCAAATTGTCAAAAAAACAAAAATAGTAACAGTAATAAAACCATTACTCTTAGCGACAGTCCTTTCGTTTATTCACAGGCTGATAACACGTTTCTAGCTGTGGGATGTAACAATCTTGCTTTCCTTCAGTCAAACGGGACAACCGTTGGTGGTTGTGTATCAATTTGTGACGACAACAACATTAAGAATTTCAATTTCAGTAGTGACGGTTGTAATGGAAGGTATTGTTGTGAAACCTCATTGCCTTCACATCTTTCAGAGTTTAACGCAACAATAAGAGGTTTAAGGGAACAGAGTAGTGATGGGTGTGGCTATGCTTTGATTGCAAGTGATTATTGGATAACATTAGATAGTTCGTATATGAGTGTTTATGAGATTGAGACATTGAATGAGTTGAAGAATATGGAATATGCTCCTGCAATGCTTGAGTGGGAGATTTTGAATGATATGTTAGTTAATTCCACATTTCAACTACCTCCAAATTGTTACGACTCCAACGTTACTTCTTTAAATAACAGAGCTACTGGTCGGCAATGTCGATGCTCCTGGGGTTACTATGGCAATCCCTACCTTGCTGGAAGCTGCACAGGTTTTTCAATGTCTCCCTTTTTATATTAAAATGTCTTATTATGTTTTATCATCTCTAAGATGTAACTTAGTTGTAGACTTAGTTACTTCTTTAAGAAATCATTAACAAATTTCCTTGGTACATCTTTATTACTACAAAAAGTAAAACAGTTGTTTTTGAACAAAATATCACTGCTGACCTAAACATATTTTATAAAGTTTATCGAACATCTGGTTCCATACCCCATTTCTAATTCAATTTGACTTCAAGAAAATGAGTTTTAAACTAAAGGCTAACTTGGTTCTATTGTTTCAGAACTTCCAGGATTTTTTGATAAGAATAATAGGGCGAAGAAGTGGGCTATTGTAGGTAAGTACCAATTTCATAAATGAAGAATAATATTATTTTGCTTTTCATCGAACTTGCCTAATTTTAAGCTAGAGCTTGATAAATTTACATCTATCTGGTACTTAATTGAGATGAAATTGAGTGCATATTTCCTATAATATGTCTAAACACATACTCTATATTAGATTAAAAAAAGACATCTACAAGTAACATCTCTCATTTACACCCACTCCCTATTTATAATCACTTAATAATGTGTGATGACAAATATGTAGGAATTTCATCAAGTCTCGGATCCATCGGTTTACTCATAGGTCTATGGTTATTGTACAAAGCTATGAAACGAAGAATGATAAAGAAACGCAGAGAAAAATTCTTCAAAAGAAATGGTGGTTTGTTGTTACAAAAAAGAATGTCTTCGGGAGATGTAAATGTTGATAGAACTACTCTCTTCACATTAAAGGATTTAAAGAAAGCCACAGACAACTTCAATAAGAATAGAGTTCTTGGAAAGGGAGGCCAAGGCACAGTTTACAAAGGCATGCTGGTGGATGGTAAAATTGTTGCTGTGAAAAAATTTAAGGTTGAAGGAAAAGTTGAAGAGTTCATCAATGAGTTTGTGATTCTTTCACAAATCAACAATAGAAATGTTGTCAAATTATTGGGATGTTGTTTGGAGACAGAAATTCCTTTGCTTGTATATGAATTCATTCCCAATGGTAACCTTTTTGAGTATCTACATGACCAAAATGAGGACATATCAATGACATGGGACATGCGTTTGAGAATTGCAACAGAAATTGCTGGAGCTTTATTTTATTTGCACTCAATTGCATCTCAGCCCATTTTATCATAGAGACGTCAAATCAACAAATATACTATTGGATGAAAAGTATAGGGCAAAATTAGCAGATTTTGGAGCATCGAGAATAATTTCAATTGAAGCTACTCACCTTACCACAGTGGTTCAAGGTACTTTCGGATACTTAGATCCTGAATATTTTCACACTAGTCAATTTACAGAGAAAAGTGATGTGTACAGCTTTGGAGTAGTTCTTGCTGAACTTTTAACTGGTAAGAAGCCAATATCCTCTGCAGAAAGATCTGGGGAATCACAAAGCTTAGCTTCCTATTTTGTCCAGTGTGTAGAAGAGAATATGCTGTTTGATATTATTGACAAAAGGGTCACAAAAGAAGGGGAGAGAAAACATATCATTGCAGTTGCAAATCTTGCATATAGATGCTTAGAAATGAATGGGAGAAAACGACCAACTATGAAAGAAGTCACATTAGAATTGGAAGGGATCAGGGGATTGGATAGGAAGCTTAATGCACAACAAAATCATGAGGAAATTGAGCTTTCTGGAATTGAAGAGTACCAACCTTGGGATGGGTATTCTGCATCAAATTCATTGCCAATTGTCAGCAGCCAAACACACTCCACAGACTCGGAGATTATGCATATTCTTGCAATAGATTAGTTGGTTTGTTTAATTTTTATTTTTTTTCGTATTGATTATTTGTAACATCTATTATTGTATTATTTGCTTAGGCTTTTAAGATAAGATAAGGAGGTAGTTGAATAGTGAATAATATTGGATGTATTTAATGAGTATAAGTTTTGACGGTTGAGGCACACTTTGTGCTTGCTTCTTTTTTTCTATCATCTACTTTTCAATACTCTTTTCAGCAAATTCAAACTAACCTTAGCAATTTGGGATGTGTTGATATGTTTGTTAAATTTTTTTATCTCCCAGAGGTCTTGTTCTCTTTCAAACTTTTCTACAATGTCCAGTAAAACTAACTCCTGGTAATGGTCAACTGCTAATCTGCTTAATAATGTTACCTTTATTATCGCTACAATTTTGACCTTTTGAACCGATTTTGAGGGTAAGACAAAAACATTCAGGGAGCCTAATGTAATTCAGGCAAGAGCATCAGTAGCAAAAACGTGCGGTGTACATCACTGATAAATAGGACCCTATACAAGATAATCTTCACTTGTGTTTATTCTTACACCTATATAAAATTGTTCTATCTTTCAAAAAATTATACAATTTCTGGGGCTTCAGTGGGGAAAATGTCCATGGGAAAGTTGCCCGTAAACAGTAAATAAATAAATCATGTCTGGAAATCCAATTTATGGTCAAATAATGAAATTCCAGTAACTCGCAAGTATAATCTCAAATAAAAATCCTGTGATTCTATATATATAAAAAGAACCTGTGATCCTTGTGAATGCAAGTACTTCAGTTGAATTTATGGATCATCTAATTAGTATTGTGAGTGGGGACACTGAGATAAAATTTGGTATTCTTGAAATCATCCAAGAGTGGATTGTATCCATCCTTCGTTCTCGTTTTTGTGGGCAAACCAAACTCTTCCATGAAAGCCGATGTTTCCAGCTACATTAAAAACAAACTATGAAGGTAGGTAGAATTCACGACGTTGATAAAGTAAGAAAGAAAAAAGAATATATTGTGCAATTGTTAAGAAATGTGGTTGGGCCTAACTCAGCCCTACAAAACCGGTTGCTAGAGTGAGGATTACCCCCACTTATGAACACATGTTCATGCCATATATTGTCCGATGTGGGACTCTTAACACACCCCTCACGCCCAGGACTGGACATCTGGAGCGTGAAAATAAATGGTGGGTGGCCCGATAGCGGAAAACCATAGAAGGTGGTCCACCGGATCTTAAACGAGGCTCTGATACCATGTTAAGAAATGTGGTTGGGCCTAACTCAACCCTACATAACCGGTTGGTAGAGTGAGGATTACCCCCACTTATAAACACATGTTCATGTCATATATTGTCCGATGTGGGACTCTTAACAGCAATGCCTCGTAAGAATAGAAAAATATTCCAAAGCAAAAGTCAAGGATTTCAAACTAAAACACTAGCATATTAAGCTACATTGAAATATCTAAAATTTTCTTAACATTTCATTTTTTATAAATGAATATCACTATTATTTTATGTGTATTTTGTTTATAAGATTTGTCATTAAAAACCATCAGATAAGGATATGGAAAATAGAATGTAGTGCACTCAATCATGAAATATAGAAGTGGCAAACGGATATGCCCGTCCTATTAAGGGCCACCCCACAAAAGTCTGCAAGAAAAAGAAAAAAAAACAGGGCGGGGTGGGCATAGTTGAGGGAGTGGGCCTTAAATCTTGGCCCGTCCCATGAGAAAATGAGGGTGGGCGGGCTTGTGGGCCTTGCACCCGTGAAGGCTAAAATTTGCAAAAATTATTGTTAAAATTTGCCCGTGCCTGCAAAAGCCCGCAAAAAACAGCGCGGGGTGAGGCAGGCATATTAGAGGGTGCAGGCCAAAAAATTTAGCTCGCCCCGCGAAAAATGCGGGCAAAACAAGCATGCCTGGCAGGCTGAGCCCATTTTGCCTCCCCTAATGAAATACACATCAGAAGAATGATTTGTAGAGACCCAGCACTGAAACTTTTACCAGATGTGATGACAATGTTGATAGAACAATTTATGAATGATGAACAGAATTGAAAGAAATATTGGATATTGTGTTTCTTGAAATTGAGAGAAGAGAGATGAATGAATAGAGAGTGTATACTTTCATTAATGACTGAAATTCATCAGTTAGTTTACACAGCTTATAAAGCTATATATATATACACCAAGACATGTAACAACTTTATTACACAAACTAAAACTAGTTCTAACTAACATAGAAAACTGAAACCAAATAGTAGATTGTGATGTTGTGACATCACACATCTGATCTAACTAATGTTGAATTACAAAACCAATACACCTCCTTAATTCATTTAGTTAGATGCTTCAGCCATTCCAAGTTTCATCTTCAAGTAATCAAAGCTGCTTGACTTCAAAGGCTTTGTGAGCAAATCTGCTATCTGCTCATCTGTCTTGCAATGTTTCATTTTCAACTTTCCATTGGTCACCTGGTCTCTTAAGAAATGGAACTTGGTTTCAATATGTTTGCTCCTACCATGTGCAACTGGATGTTTTGCTAAGTCTATGGCTGACTTGCTATCAGTTCTGAGCTCCATCTTTTCAGTCTTCACCAGCTTCAATTCCCTCAGTAACATGTTGATCCATTGAGCTTGACAAGCTGCCATAGAAGCTGCAATATACTCAGCTTCACACGAAGATAATGCAACAACTGGTTCCTTTCTTGAACTCCATGAAAAGGCTGCATTTCCAATCATAAACACATAGGCTGCAGTGCTTTTCCTGTCATCTTTATCACCACTCCAATCAGAATCTGAGTAGCCTACTAGATCATCATCTTGGTCCTTGCTGTATTGAATACCATAGCTGCTTGTACCCTTCACATATCTCAAAATTCTCTTGGCTGCAACTAAGTGTGAGGTGGTAGGTTTTATCATGTATCTGCTGATCAAACCTACACCATAAGTAATATCAGGTCTTGTATGGCACAAGTACCTCAAGGAGCCCACAATTTGTTTGAATAAGGTTGGATTTACTTATTTCTCATCATTAACCAAAGACAACTTTACTCCTGTATCAACTGGAGTTGAAATTGGTTTACAATTCAGCATATTAAACCTTTTCAAAACATCTTGTGCATATTTCCTTTGATGAATCACCACTCCTTTTGAATTCATTTCAAACTCAATTCCAAGGAAATATGTGAGATTGCCTAAATCAGACATCTCAAACATCGTCATCATGTTTCTCTTAAAGTCCTCCATCTCAGCTTCATTGCTTCTAGTTACTATCATATCATCCACATATAAGCATACAATAAGCTTATTTGTGGTATTTCTGCAATAGATTCCATGTTCATTTACACACTTCATGAAACCTTGTTGAACAAGAAAACTGTCTATTTTCTTATTCCAAGCCCTTGGGGCTTGCTTCAAACCATACAGAGCTTTATTAAGCCTGTAGACATGCTCTTCCTTTCCCTTTATCTCAAATCCTGGTGGCTGATTTACATACACCTCTTCTTCTAGCTCACCATTGAGAAAAACAGACTTTACATCTAGCTGATACATGGACCAATTTTTCTTGACTGCTATAGCAACAATCAATCTGACTGTTTCCATCCTTGCTACTGGAGCATACACTTCATAGTAATTTTGTCCATACTTTTGTAGAAAGCCTCTTGCAACTAATCTGGCCTTATACTTAGCAATTTGACCATTTGGCTTCAGTTTTGTTTTGAACACCCACTTAACATCAATACACTTCTTATCAGCAGGTAGTTGTACTAAGCTCCATGTTTCATTCTTCTCTATAGAGTCTAGTTCTTCAATCATTGCTTTCTTCCAATGTTGTTGTTTAAGAGCTTCCTCAAAAGACACTGGTTCAGTTTCAGCAAGCATTGCTAGTTGCACTATGTCACCTTCATCTGTAACAGCTTGATCAGGAAACCTCTCATAATCTCTCAACCTGACTGGTGGTTGAATGTTCCTTGTTGGTCTATTTGTCACTTCTGCACCTCCTTCATTTGTGTCCTCGACAATTTCTTCTTGTTCCTCAGTCTCACCTTCTTCTGTCTCTGAATCAGCTAGATAAAATTGACTATCAAACTTGTTTGATGCTTTATCTTTCCAGTTCCAGCACTTTGATTCATCAAACTTTACATCTTTGCTGAGCACTATCTTCTTGCTACTTGGATCATAGAGTTTGTAGGTACCAGTTGAGTGATAACCAACCATAATCATTACCTGAGATTTATCATCCAGTTTTCTCCTTAATTGGTCAGGTACATGTCTGAAACATACTGAGCCAAAGATCTTCAGATGTTGGACACTTGGTTTTACTCCACACCATGCCTCTTCTGGTGTCTTGTCTTGCAGCTTCTTTGTTGGACTTCTATTGATGAGATATGCTGCAGTGGCAGCTGCTTCTCCCCACAAGTAATGAGGCATCTGCTTTTGCTTCAACATGCTTCTTATCATATTTACCAAAGTTCTGTTCTTTCTCTCTGAGATCCCATTGTGTTGGGGTGTGTATGGTGCAGTGACTTCATGATTTATGCCATTTGATGAGCAAAAATCATTAAATTCAGTGGAAGTATACTCACCTCCTTCATCTGTTCTCAATCTGCTAATTACTTCTCCACTTTCATTTTGAACTAGCAGTCTAAACTTCTTGAACACACCAAACACTTCACTCTTCTTAGCTAACAAATAAATCCATACTTTTCTAGTAAATTCATCTATGAATGTTACAAAATAGCTATTCCCTCCTACTGACTTTACTTCCAGAGGTCCACATACATCTGAGTGAATTACCTCAAGTTTCCTGGTTGCATTGAATGGTACATCTGCATTCTATGAATTCCTGGCTTGCTTTCCAGTGCAGCACATATCACACACTTCATCAGGCAATTTTATCTTTGGCAAACCTTGTACCATGTTCTTCTCATGAAGCATATTCAAGTCTCTAAAGTTGATATGCCCATATCTTTGATGCCATAACCAATCTTCCTTCTTAGTTTCTGATAGCAAACACTTATCTTCAATCATACTGATGTTGATTTTGAAAGTTCTTTGTTTTGACAATGGAGCTTTCAGAATCAACCTATTCTTGCTATCAAAAACCTTCATGGCTTGTGCTTCCATCTTCATAGTATATCCCTTCTGCAGTAATTGACCAATACTGATGAGATTGCTCTTCATATTTGGTACATACAATACATCTGTAATGCATGCCTTCTTACCATCCTTTCTATGAATCAATATTTTCCCAATTCCAGCTGCACAGACTATGCTATTGTCTGCAAATCTTATCTTTCTGTTTATTGAGTCATCTAATTCAGAAAACCACGATTTCTTGCCTGTCATATGGTTTGAACACCCAGTGTCCAAATACCATTCATCACTTCTTGCTTCTTCCTCCTTATCTGTTGCCATCAGGAGTACTTCATCAGAATCTGACTCCTCATTTTGAGCAAATTGAGCTTCATCTTTGCTTCTTGGAACCTTCTTCGATCTGCATTCAGATGCATAATGTCCCCACTTCTGACAATTATAGCACTGAATTTCCTTCTTATCTTGGATTTTCCTTTTTTCACATACTGGGCCTGCAATGCTTGATCAGAAGATGCATCTTTACCTCTTTCTTTGATTCTATCAGTCAACCTCAATTCATGAGCTTCAAGACTTGCTTGCAGTTCTTCTATCTTCATAGAATCTAGGTCCTTAGATTCCTCTAAAGCAACCACAATGTGATCAAATCTTGGTGTTAAAGTTCTGAGAACTTTCTCCACCTTCATCACATCAGTGAAAGCTTCACCATTCCTTGTCATCTGATTTGTGAGATTAATCAGCATATCAAAGTACTGACTTATGGTTTCTTCTTCTTCCATCGCCAACATTTCATATTGTCTTCTTAATGCTTGAAGCCTCACCTTCTTCAGTTTACCATCCCCAGAATACAGTTTCTCCATCGCATCCCACGTCTCCTTTGCACTTTCATAATGCATGATCTTTTCAAAGATCTCATTGCTTACACTCTGATGAATCAAGAACATGGCTTTCCCATCTTTCTTCTTCAAATCTTTATGTGCTGCTTGTTGTACCTCAGTTGCATTCGCTGCTAATGCTGGTACCCTTTCATCCACAACTTCAAGAACATCCTGGAACCTGAATATAACCTTCATCTTCACTATCCATTGATCAAAGTTCTTTCCTTCGAACACTGGTAGATGTGTAGAAATATTATTGTTGTGAGTTGCCATACTTCACGAATTCTCCAACAACAATGATCGAACCGAGCTCTGCTATACCAATTTGATAGAACAATTTATGAATGATGAACAGAATTGAAAGAAATATTGGATATTGTGTTTCTTGAAATTGAGAGAAGAGAGATGAATGAATAGAGAGTGTATACTTTCATTAATGACTGAAATTCATCAGTTAGTTTACACAGCTTATAAAGCTATATATATATACACCAAGACATGTAACAACTTTATTACACAAACTAAAACTAGTTCTAACTAACATAGAAAACTGAAACCAAATAGTAGATTGTGATGTTGTGACATCACACCTAACATCACACATCTGATCTAACTAATGTTGAATTACAAAACCAATAAATGTTAGGAAAAATAAGACAATAGCCCTAACCGTAATTGTTCTCCTTTTCTTTCCCTTTTTTGATGAATGATCATCTTGAAGTTTTAGCCACCCAGAACAATAATGATCAATTCGTTCCAAAAGCCAAAAGTCTGTGGGAAAGAAGATATCAGCGTCACCCTGCAACAAAAAGCATAAACTTTAGTACAGCGATGTATATGTTTAGAAGTTCTGGAAGAAATTATTTTATATGATAGGATTATGAACTTGTATAGTACAATAGTCATTGTTAGTTTTGTACTCCTATGAAGTAACTAGAACAATTGAGCCTTGGTAGTTTCTTGGTGCAAGTGAATGCAAGAAAAAAAGGTGTTAAATTCAGGCAAGATTGTTTCAAGCTACATCTGCTAGTCATGTTCAATGTAGACCAGATAGACACGAGGTAAGGAGCCATAAAATGAGGAATGTAGATAGAAAAGGAAATAAGTTAGTGCTAAACAAAACCTTAGCCTCCATATAATCTTGGTAATCTGTACTGCTCCCATCTTTCTGCAATGCATAAGGAAACACTATCAATTAAGACTATCAATAAATGCTTCTATTTGATTTGTTGAGGTAAACATAAAGGAGTGACTTCTGAAGATGATAGCCAATTATCATATCTTTAAAAAATTCAATACCATCTATGAGATGGAATAAGTAGGAGCTCAGTCATGAGCGTGTATTCAATAAATAGATTATGTTTATTCAATAATCCAATAGAATAGAATAATATAGCAATATTTTAGCCATAAAAAGTGAAGTACCGCAGTCAAGAAACAAAAAAGGTTTTTGGTACTAGAGTCTTTTGCAATTTAATTCTGATAAGTAACAATCCAATAGGATAATATTGCAATAGGTTAGCCATAAAAAAAGTTACACCGATAAACTGCTTTTACAAAATCAACTTTGCTTAAACTGTACATAAAAGAAAGATGGCAAGGTCTCCAAAGTGGCAGTTCCATGGAGCAAATGAACATTGTTTCATAACCATATCACTTATGCAGTGTAGAAATAATCAAATAATACACAGCAATAAAGACTCCATTTTAAGAACTATTGTGGAATAACTTTGCTCTAATGTGTATTAAATGAGTAGGCAGACAATTTTGCTATTTAGGAAATAAATAACAGGAATATACTTTAGTTGAAACCAATGGAGCTCGTTCACCAGGTATCTTCACATCTGGCAAGTAGCTGAAATCAGAAGCAATCAAAGACATCTTTGGTAGCACATCATGGAGAACCTCAAGTAATTTCTGGACAAATAAAATGAGTATATGGTGAATGTAAAAAATCCATTTGTATATCAGGCTTATGGCAGACTTAAGAGACTCTTACCAAGCAACCAGTTGGCAGCCAACATCTACGTGGTTTTGGGTGAACTTTAGACCAGATACTTTTAAGTGCTCTTACTGCACTGCTCTGTGGTGTTTTAGTTTTATCCAAGTCCGTGATCTCAACACAACGTGTAACAAGTGAGTCTTGCAATGGCTTGTATAACTCGCTGAGAGTCTCTCTTTTTAAGAGTAAAAAATGGTTGACGTGTCAATAAAACCAAGCCACAGAATTGTTATAATTTGATAATCACTTGACAGCTAACATTTATCAAAACATTTTTTTAATTGCTATTAACTAACAAAGCCCTAGAATATGTGTTGTGGTGTATCAGGTATGTAGCAGGTAGTGATCTGGATCTACGCACAAACTTACTGATCATGTTTTCTCTCAACCCAAACTTCCATCCATGGAGAGATTTGACTCTCTGAATAGACAACATCATGCGGAAGATTGTCAAGTACCTGCACAAAATAATAAAGGATATGCAAAATATCTTAGCAATAGTAGTGATTAATAGAGAGTAGTTGTTATGCAACGTGTCATTGATCTGTTACAGCTATATGCCAGCTGTACAGTTAGTTAGATCTAAGGCTACTATATATACCATGCCTTTGTAATCTTTCAACCTAAGATCAATATATGAGATTTTCATCTTTCTTCTTTTCTCTCTCTCTTATGGTACTGTATCATGGTATCTAGAGCTTCTTCTTTTCTGATCCAGTAATCTTCATTCATGGCGTCACCGTTTCGCAGCGACGGCGCCTTTCCTTCCGCTCACATCAAGCTCTCCGTTAAGCTTGATGATAAAAATTTCAAACAGTGGAAGCAGCAAATCGATGGAGTTGTGCGTGGCCACAAGCTTCAACGTTTTGTCACTGTTCCGGTGATTCCGCAGCGTTCGCCGGTGACTTCTGATCCGAATCTTAGTGAAGTCACTGATGCGTATCTTGATTGGGAGCAACAGGATGCTCTTGTCTGCACGTGGCTTCTCTCCACGATTTCTGACTCGCTTCTTCCCAAACTTGTGGATTGTACTCACGCGTGGCAGGTTTGGACGGAAGTTCACCGCTACTTCGCCGTGCAGCTCACGACGAAGGCTCGTCAGCTACGATCTGAACTTCGCCGTCTTTCCAAAGGTAATCTCAATATTGAAGCGTTCATGGCGCGAGTTCGCGAAATCAATGAATCGTTGATT
This sequence comes from Lathyrus tuberosus, assembly GCA_022829125.1. NCBI lineage: Eukaryota > Viridiplantae > Streptophyta > Magnoliopsida > Fabales > Fabaceae > Lathyrus > Lathyrus tuberosus. Next base: position 122,810 of record JALAZF010001079.1, on the reverse strand, counting down.
TCAGTTGGAGATCCTGTTCCGATTCGTAATCTAATTGAGATTGTGCTGGATGCGCTTCCTGAGGAGTATGATTCGATTGTTGCGGCTGTCAATAGTAAGGAAGATCTCAGTACGTTGGAGGATCTTGAATCCAGTCTTCTTGCTCATGAGTCTCGATTGGAGAAACACAGGAAAGCGATTCTCACTGAACCTGCTTCTGTCAATCTAACGCAGGTTCCGTCGTCTGAATCTTCTTCTCCTGCTGACTCTGTTTCGCAAGCTTCTGACTCCTTTCCAACTGGTACTAGTCACGTTAATGCTCACGCAGAAAGCAGTGGTTACAACAGAGGAGGTCGTTCAGGGCGTGGTGGCGGTCGTTTTGGTCGTAACGGCGGTCGTTTTGGCAAAACTCAGTGTCAAATCTGTCGCAAAAGTGGACACGATGCCTCTGTTTGCTACTACAGGTACACTCAGTCCTTTTCAAAGCCGTTTCCACCGCAACAAGCTCCCTTCAATCCATTTCTGGCGAATGCTCGTCCTGTGTATGCTCCTGTCTTTGGTTATTCCTCACCTAGACCAGCTGCACCACGACTTTCTCCTCCTCAAGCCTTTGTGGCTAGTTCTGATCCCAACTTCAGCAACCAATGGTGGTATCCTGACTCAGGTGCCTCACACCATGTTACACCTGACTCTTCCAACGTGCCTGATGCTCAATCTGTGACTGGTTCTGAACAAGTCTTCATGGGAAACGGCCAAGGTTTGTCCATTAACTCTATAGGTTCCATGAAATTTCCCTCCTCTCATCTGTCTCACACACCTCTCATACTTCACAACTTACTTCTTGTTCCTCACATCACCAAAAACCTCATCAGTGTAAGTAAATTTGCACAAGATAACAAAGTTTTCTTTGAATTTCACCCTTCCTTTTGTCTTGTCAAATCTCAGGGTTCTTCTGAGGTGCTTCTTCATGGTATTGTTGGAGATGATGGTCTTTACAAGTTTCAGATTCCTTCCTCTCAAGTGTCAAAGCCTTTGTCTAGTCTCCATTCTAGCTCAGCTTTAGATTTCAATAATTGTAATCCTAGGGCTTCATGTAATACTGTCTCTCATTCCAATGATATTAGTCATACTATTACTGATTGTAATCCTTCTTTTTCTATGAATAAAAATGATGTTTCTGCTGTTAATTTGCCTATTGTTTACTCTACTGCTAAGTCTGTTCCTACTCTCAGTAAGTATGCTTTGTGGCATACCAGGTTGGGTCATCCCCATCATCAAGTTCTTGCTGAAGTGCTCAAAACCTGCTGCATATCTCTCCCTTCTAAGTCTGCAGCAGAGTTTTGTTCTGCTTGTTCCTTAGGCAAATCTCACAGACTTCCTACTTCTCTCTCCACTACTGTTTATAATCATCCTTTTGAATTAGTGGTTTGTGATTTATGGGGTCCTGCACCTATTAAATCTTCAGGTGCCTATACCTACTTTCTCACTTGTGTAGATGCCTTTTCTAGGTTCACTTGGATCTTTCCTCTTAGGCTAAAGTCTGATACCTTCTCTCAGTTTGTTCAGTTCAAAACTATGGTGGAACTTCAGTTCAACCATAAAATCAAAGTTGTTCAAACTGATGGAGGTGGTGAGTTTAGACCTCTCACCAAATATCTCAATGATCTTGGCATTGTGCATCGTTTCACTTGTCCTCATACCCACCATCAGAATGGCATTGTTGAGCGCAAGCATAGACACATAGTTGAAACAGGCTTAGCCTTGCTTGCTCACTCTACCTTGCCCCTTCAAATGTGGGATCATGCCTTTATCACAGCCACTTATCTCATAAACAGACTTCCTAGTGCGTCTCTTGAGCATAAAACTCCCTATTTCAAACTGTTTCACAAGTTTCCTGATTATGCTCACTTAAGAGTTTTTGGTTGTGCCTGTTTTCCCTTTCTTCGCCCTTACAACTCTCACAAATTGGACTTTAGGTCCCAAGAGTGTGTTTTTCTTGGTTATTCTACCATTCACAAGGGCTACAAGTGCCTATCTGCCACTGGCAAGATTTATGTCTCTAGAGATGTCATTTTCAATGAGTCTAAATTTCCCTATCCTACTCTCTTTCCATCTCCTGCCATTGATCAATCTTCTTCACTCCCCTCTACTCCTTCTTATTGGTCCTTCCCTCTTGTTCCTAATGTTTCTAACTCTGTCACTAGGGCTGTTTCTGCTGTGCCTATCACTCATGTTCCTTCTGTTCCCACTACACCCTCTCATACACCTTCTGCTGAACTTAGCAATTTCAGTCTTACTCCTGCCAACTCTGCTATTTCTCCTATCTCTGGTTCACCTTCAGTAACTGCAGAATCTGCTACTTCTTCTCCCATTCCTACTACACCTGTCAATTCTTTGTCTGTCACTCCTCTGCAGTCTGATATTGCAGAGGCTCCCACTATTTCCCCTTTTTCTCCTGCCTCTGAGTCCTCCATCAATACTGTACCTCTTCTGCCTAACCCTTCCATTCATCCTCACAATATTCACTCCATGCAAACAAGGTCTAAAAGTGGTATTACTAAACCTAGACTTAAACCTACCCTCTTACTTACTCATATGGCACCTAATTCTGTTGGACAAGCCTTGGCCTCTCCTCATTGGCTTCAGGCCATGAAAGATGAGTACACTGCACTGTTAAAGAATCAGACCTGGAACTTGGTGTCTCCACCTGATTCTAGGAAGCCAATTGGCTGCAAGTGGGTATTTAGGGTCAAGGAGAACCCTGATGGAACCATCAACAAATACAAGGCCAGATTAGTGGCCAAAGGGTTTCATCAGCAGGCTGGCAGTGATTTTACAGAGACATTTTCTCCTGTGGTCAAGCCGGTAACTGTCAGGACTGTACTCACTCTTGCTGTGACTCACGGGTGGTCTATACAGCAAATTGATGTGAACAATGCCTTTTTAAATGGCACACTTGTAGAGGAAGTTTACATGCAGCAGCCTCCTGGCTTTGAAGCTGCAGACAAGACTTTGGTGTGCAAATTAAACAAAGCCATTTATGGCCTCAAGCAGGCTCCTAGAGCCTGGTTTGATAAACTCAAGGGCTCTCTCCTAAGTCATGGTTTTCATGCTAGCAAGTGTGATCCTAGCCTTTTTATTCTCCATACTGGCAGCCTAAGTATTATGGTGTTGGTGTATGTTGATGATATAATCATCACTGGTAATTCTTCTGCCTTCATCAGTGGTCTAATCACCCAGCTAAATTCTGATTTCTCACTTAAACAGCTTGGCAATTTGGATTATTTTCTTGGCATAGAAGTAACTCATCTGCCCAATGGCTCCTTGCTTCTATCCCAAGCCAAATACTTGACAGATTTGCTAGCCAAAGTTAACATGATCAATGCCAATGGCATGCCCACGCCTATGGTCTCTACCAGTAAACTCTCTAGGTTTGGTTCTGAACCTGTCTCTGATCCCACCCAGTTCAGGTCTGTGGTGGGTGCCCTTCAGTATGCTACCCTCACTAGGCCAGAGATCTCCTTTTCTGTCAATAAGGTGTGCCAATTTCTGTCAAATCCTTTGGAAGAGCATTGGAAAGCAGTTAAAAGGATACTGAGATACCTCAGTGGGACTCTGCACTATGGTTTACTGATTCAGCCTGCAGCAACTCACAAACCTCTGTCATTACTTGGTTTCTGTGATGCTGACTGGGCATCTGACCCTGATGACAGAAGGTCAACATCAGGAGCTTGCTTGTTTCTAGGTCCTAATCTCATCTCTTGGTGGTCCAAGAAACAGCAGCTGGTGGCAAGGTCCAGTGCTGAAGCTGAGTACAGGAGTATGGCACAGTTAGCATCTGAAATAATCTGGGTTCAATCTTTACTGCAGGAACTTCACTGCAGATTTCTTACTCCTAAATTGCTGTGTGATAACCTCAGCACTGTGACACTTGCACACAATCCTGTCTTGCACAACAGGACAAAACATATGGAACTGGATATATTTTTTGTAAGGGAGAAAGTGATCTCTAAGAGCCTAATTGTGGAGCATGTTCCTGCCCAAGATCAGTGGGCAGATTTGTTGACCAAACCTCTCTCAGCCATCAAGTTTTTACCTCTGCGATAAACTGCGAGTGTTCAATAAACTTAGTTTATTAAACACACCCTCAGTTTCTAAGGGGGACTAATAGAGAGTAGTTGTTATGCAACGTGTCATTGATCTGTTACAGCTATATGCCAGCTGTACAGTTAGTTAGATCTAAGGCTACTATATATACCATGCCTTTGTAATCTTTCAACCTAAGATCAATATATGAGATTTTCATCTTTCTTCTTTTCTCTCTCTCTTATGGTACTGTATCAGTGATCATACAATATAACATTAAAATCAGAAAAGGGGGAAATTAATTACTAGTCTGCAAACAATTCACCGACAGAGATAAAGTGGTGGGGGAGCTCCTCCAAGAGGCAGGAGTTTTTACTATTGGGTCATGAGCAAATCCCACATAAATTAATTGTTTCAAACTTTTAAAGATGCAAGTATAGTGACAATGGCAGATGGGAAATATGTCGGATCTTAGCTACTAAAAGGAAACTACCATCACAAGTGTTTAGGGTCAATAAATGTCACGTGCCACCTGTTTTCCTTTGGACTGGAGAACAAGCTCGCTGTACAGGGTTTCTTATAGTGGTCATTATCATACAAGTGTGAAGTCAGCGAAGCAGCTCCCAGATGCACCAGAATGCTTGTGGCAAACAGTCTAACTGTAGCATTTCAAACTACTGCAATAGCAGCTGTGACAGGCACAATTCTACATTATGGGAAATGAGGCTCTCTTTGTTGATGCAAATATGAGGGCGAACGTTGTAACTGTGAATTGCACCACTTTCAATACTTCTCCTTCAACTTTCTCTAACCTTTGACACTAAAGTCAGTATGGCATGTAGCTTTGTAACTGTTACTCGCACAGCTCATTAACAAATCCTAAACCATTATGCAGCTACGTCTCCTTTAGTAGATAACATGTAGTCCCCAGCAGCTCTGTAATGCGGTGGTTGAAGCATTAGTTCTCCTTCGTTCCTGCAGTCTCTATATTTATAGATCCCTTTTGCAGCATGTGTTTAGCATACAACAAACACAACCAAACTTTATCCCACCAAGTGCATCGGCTACATGAATTAAACAACGCCAAAATGCTCTATCATATATCATGTTTCTATCTAACTCAGTAATCTCTAAATCTTAATAATTTTTCTTATAGTTTTTCTAAACCTTCATCTTCCTACTGATTTGACTATCCTCCATCAGATCTACTCTCCTTCCTACAAAACCTACATGTCTTCTCTCATTTCAATCACTCGGCTTGAATTTGATGGTTCTTCTATTTCACCAAATCAATGAAAACTAAAGACATGTCTTTTTTATCCATTCAATACCGCTCCATTACACGTTATACATATCTTCCATACATGTCCTTTCACTTGTCGAGGCCCCCTCATATGTATCCTTGATAGCTCAAATGTAGACAATCCTAACCCCTCTTTTTCTAGGGCTTTTTACAAAATCTATCCAGACACTATCATATGCTTTCTCCAAATCAACGAAAACTAACCGTTCGATATCATTCCATCACAAGTGCAATAAGTAGATCGCTTCTATAATCGACCTTTCACGCATAAAACCAAATTGATTCTCAATAACTTGAGCCATGTTTCTTAGTCTCCGCTCAACCACTCTTTCCCATAACTTCATAATATGACTCATAAGTTTAATCCTCTATAATTTAAAAAATTTTGGATATCTCCCTTATTCTTATAAATCGAAATGAAAGTGCTTCTTCTCCACTCATCCAGAATTTTCTTTCACCTCATAATCTCAATAAAAAGTTTTGCCCTAAATTTGTTTAATATCCATAAAAGTTAATCTTGGTATGTTTACATTTTACTTTTATCTAGCATTATGTACCGTAATTCAAGTCCTTCTGTTTCCTGCTCCATCCCCAATTACTTTATATTTACTATTTCCTAGGAAGACCCAGTCCTTTTCCCTTGGCGTCATCACACTCAAAGCATATCTTCTTCCTCTTCAATGGTAAAAGCCAACTTGTACTAATACTGATATATTAACATGGCAAAGAATTAGCGTGAAGAATTATGGACGAATAAAATCAAACCATAATAGAACACACCTCTAGCATTATTACCCAACATGGTTGTTGCTCCACATCCCCTGTAAAGGAGGAAACAATGATATTAGCATTATGTCATAAGCTTCTATTCCACAAAGAAGTTCCCATAATCATCAAAAAAAGGAGCTTCACAGCTTAGAATTGAACTTTTAAAAGAAATTAAAATATATGTGTGAATGTGTGTATGTGCGTGCGTGTGTATCCCAAAGACTCTTAGGATACAAAATAATAGATATTAGAGTAGTTAAAGTAGTTAAGAAGAGTTGTTATAGAAGTTAGTTAATTGAGGTTGTTATAGAACTATTGGTATAAATAGAATAATACAATGTAGAGTTGATCACTATGAAATATTGTAAACATTTGTGAATAGAGTGGCAACTCCTCTGTGAAGGGGAAAACTTTGTAGGAGAGATTCTTCTCCTATTTCAAAAATAAAAGTGTTATCTCTTTGAAATCCAATTCTTCTGTTCCTAACAATGACCGTGTGAATACTATCAAGCTAACAGGCATTTGCTGTGAACAGGTAAAAGTTGAGCTTGTTTAGCATCCTCCTAACATGCACCATCACCCATTCAACATACCAATATTCACCATCTATTATCGGTCAGGAATAAGGAGAGCTTGCATATAAATATTAAAGTTAAAATCAATTCCTTCCATAACCCCTTGTTTGTAGCACACCTTTGTTTATAATCTATGCTAGTAGCTATCTAGTGGTCCCACTACAGAGTAGTTCAATCTTCAGTTTCTTAACCACTTTTAGAAGCCACAGTAAAATTTATTACTCAATAGAGAGAAAAAATTTTAATAACATCCTACCCCATCCACTCCTGTCAGCAGCATCACGGCATTCTACTCTGAACTTTGGGATATGGCTGCGCACTTCGCCAACGGTTTCTTTTTGCACCTCAGCAAGTGAAGGGCTAATCTCAACTGACCTGTAGTTAGAAATAGGATATTAACTGGGACGTTAAACATATGATACACAAGAGTAAATTTACACCAATTCAATTCATTAACAGCAACCAATAATAGGATATCCATAAGATTGGTAGCCGATTATTACAAACATGAATAAGATATAAAACCAAATTTGTAAAAAAATTATACATATCAGAACCAAAAATTGATATCTACATAACAACAATACATAAATTGTATAAATACAACAACCAAGCCTTATCGCACTAAGTGAGGTAGGCTACATGGATCAACTTTCTCCATAATGTTCTATCCAGGACCATGCTTCTATTCAATCGTTAATCTCGAGATCTTTCGTAATAACTTCTCTTATAGTCTTTCTAGGTCTTCCTCTTCCTCTAGTTGTTTGACTTCTCTCCATCTGATTTACTCTCTACATGCCCAAACCACCTAAGTCTATTTTCCACCATCTTCTCTACTATAGGTGCTACCCCAACACACTAATATTTTCATTTATCATCCTATCTTGTCTAGTTTTATCACACATCCAACGCAACATCATTTGTATAAATACTACTTAGTATAAATTGAAGATCCAAACCCTCCTGTTCACATTGGCTGAGAATAAAATAGAGCAAATAGGATAATTATACATCAAATAGGAAGTGAAACTATGAAATTAAAGAATGGCTCCTAAATATACACCTAATAGGAAGTGAAACTATGAAATTAAAGAATGGCTCCTAAATATACATCTAATAGGATAATCATACAAAAAAGATAATAAAAGTACAGTAAATTTAAGCAAAGTCAACTGTCTTAATAAAAAAGTTTTAAAGAAAAAGTGGCCCTAACAATATATTTTGGTTTTATCATAAAATATATAGCAAACTGAATATCTCGGCACATACGTGTAAGTCATACTGTGGTAAACTTTTGGAGGAGCATTCAACATTATGTAATCCATTATACCCTTGGCACAAGTTCCTGATCCACCACCAATTTCATAAATCTGATTGCAAATTAGAGGATAGTATCAACTACTGATATGAGTAATAAAAAGTAACACTGTTTAAGCGGCATAGACTTTATAATGCTTACTAAATTTTCATCAAAAAGAAAATGAAGCTTATTAAAGAAAAACACTAAACAAATTACAAATAGAAAGCAGGTGTGAGACGTATATCTATAGAACTGAAACACTGTCAAATAAGTGGTTAAGTCAAAATTAAAAACATAATGCAGGGCTCGCAATCTAGCTGCTTAACTATGAGAGATGCTGTTCTCTCAGGCAATTAATAGCAGATTTGCAAAAAACAAAGGGAACAATATTGGATATGGACTTATGTTAATGGTAAGCATAATAAGAGTGGACATGTAGATAAAAGACCAACTACCAGACATAATACATCTTTAAAGAGTTTCGAAATCTGTTGAACGCTGAACTATTTTTCCTATTCAATGATTCGATCTAAGAGAATCAACTGTATGCATGGTATATTTATTTAAGCAATGATATTTCAGTAGTTACAGTCGGTTAGTTCACATTTAAAAAGTGAATTGAAAATTAAATAAAATTCATATAAAAAATTTAAAATGAAAAAGAAAATTACAATTCAAAACTCAAAACCATATGAATATGCATCAACAATTACAGCAATCTCCTAATGTTAACATTTGTCAAAGAAATTTAGATGGGTGAAAAAGGCCAGATCTAGATGGTGAAACAAAGATCACATGCAAAAATTGCAGTACGCTTACTTTTAGAGGAACGGAGAAGTTTGCGGTGCGCATGATGGCTTCCGCAATAGCATGGGCATACCAAGGCTGCAAAAAGGAAAACAAAAATCAGAACATAAAAAGCTATAGCACTGTAACGACATGTATGTTCAAGAAATTGGAAATATAAATAATATTATTAAAAATTCGACAGCAGTTTCAAGAAAAAATTAATTTCATTAGATTTTAATACATATAGGGGTCCAGGAAAATTGCATACCGAAAGTCAAGTCTGATATGTGCTTGATTTGATTGTGCACTTAAACAATGATCAATTCCACCACAAAAATATGATAAAGTTGAACATCCCAAGGTGTACTATCCTGCCCGCAGATTATTTAAATCAAAAGAAAATGAAAATACTTCACAATTTTCATTTTAATCAATGAAAACTTTACGTTTTCAATAAATGAAATGCAATATAGTGTATTTCCCAAACCATAGTTATGCTTTATATCAAATTATGGGGCACCATTATTTCTTGGTCTAATGTGTGTATCATTCAGTGCTACTTAACCTTCCTATCGAGCAGTTAAAATTCTTTTAAGAGCAACTAATCCAATGATCAGAACAGATTTCTTTATTGAAAAATAGGGCAAGCAAGAAACTTGTAACTTTGTAAGCCGCCACGAAAAGTACCATTGAAAAACAACAAGATAAAGTCTGTGTTAAATTTATAAACAAGATTTGATGGGGATTAGATACCATCTATCTGCTGTTAATATTAATGTCAATGTGTCATACCTGATGTAGCATAAACCAAATGAAGAAAAATAAACTTCTATTTCAGTCCATAGAGATGATATGATTAGGAAGGACATTAAGTTGTTAAAAAATGGTTTGATGTTATTGCTTCAATTTTCCCTAGGCATACACACCGTATAACCTCAAATATGCATGTATTTCTCACAGCCCTGAAACAGAACTAATTGACCCCTTAAACCAATTTATAATTTATATTTAGAATTTTATATTGCTTGCAACCCCTTGACAGAAAGGTTGAACTTGGCAACAATAACATTCCAATAAAGGTTGAACATTAATAAAAACTATAAATTCTTGATTTCATAAATGATTTTTAACATTTTTCTCCCTCTTAAACTAACCGGTATTAGAATCACATTTTTTGAATCATATTATTATATATGCTGAGGACTAGAAAACAATTATCACATGGAATGTTTACCTTAAAAATCTCCACTGGAGTAAACCACGATATGTCACTCTGCTTATAAATATTATCCAAATATCTCATATAAGCTTTTCGGCCTGAAATATTTCACCAATCTACAACATTAGAAGTTCCAACAAACCAATGAAAAATTATAATTAATACTAATGTTTTTTCATATCTTCAATTGAGACGATAACTACTTTGTAGGAAATTCTAAAAAGTTCATCCAAAAAATTGAAGAAAAAAGTTCAAACCCGATATCATCCAAAAGCAAAATACTAAAAAGACGAATTCCCAAACTAATGACTGATAGAATAATACTAGCATACACTCTCTAACACACACATTTCAACACACTCTCTTTCATTGGTTAAAATTTAAACGAATCCCACCAAACTTATATGGGACTCATGCATTTTTACCAATAAAAGAGAGTGTGTTGTGTGTTGCTACCAATAATCAAAATTATTAAGCAAAATATCATTCCTAATAGGGTAGTGTACTCATGCCCTCCTCGTATAATAAACAACATTAGCTCCACTCTATTTTATAAATCACAGAGAAACAAGAGAATGTCATCATTTGTTTTTGCTACAATGCAACAGCTCCACACCAGAATTCGATCACGAAGAAATAAGGTCACATCATGTAATCCAAATTTTCTTGCTATTTTTCTATATTGGTTACCTCAATTACTTGCTCTCTTTTTTCTCAAAAAAACCCAACCACCCTTACTAAGGCAATGGAACCAAAACCCACACATCACCTCACATTCTTCCACCAACCAAAATTCAGAGCATGTACTATAGTCACAGACCAACCTGGTTCACATAGGTTTCAACCTTGAAATCAATCATGAGTTAAGTTACTACGTAATCACCAATAATTCATGATTCCAGCATCTAATTGACTAAAGATTGAATCTAAATTGATGGACTGTTACCGTAGATTCGAGTTAACAATAGTTAGACAAAAATTAGTACTTAACTTCATGAACAGAATTAATCAACATGAGTACTACATGTTGTTGGATACGGTATTAACTAATTATAATTAATCAAATTGAAAGTGATTAAGATGGTAATTCATAAAGAAAAAGCATGAGAAAGAGGAGGAAGACCTTGAAGTTGATTGAATCTAATGGTATTGGGAAGAACACCAACGGAGCGAGATTTTTGGGAGAAGTAGCCATGTAATGGATGGTAAAGTGCAGAATGAATAAAATCCCGAACCTGTTTCAAAAATTGAAAGAACAATGGAATAAGCGATTTCAAAGAAAGAGGAAGAGATTGAGAATGGATTGGTTAGTATTACCAGAACGGGTTTATCTCCAATAATGTGAGAGGAGTAGAATGCTGAATCGGAAAAGGAGGAGAGAAATGAACGTAGTTAGGTTAGTGAAATCGGAAAAAGCAGAGATAGAGAGAGTACCATTAGATTTGGAGGCGAAAGAAATGAGAGGAAGCACTCTGAGATTGGTGCGAGTAAACATGGCTCAGTAGTGGGAGGTGAAGGCTGGTGAGTGTTTTATGTTTTCTTAAACCCCTTTCTCCCTATTCCAAGGTTTTCATTTTCTTCTTCTCAAAAAATAACTAAATAATAAATATTTTTTTTTTTTTTTTTGAATAATAAAATTTATATTGCCAAAAACAATTCATTACAAACGCCGATCATCAGATCCAGACCATAGAGACAAATAGAATCTAGAACGGTAACACACTAATACACAAGGTTTATCCGATTACAATAGTCATACATCTTTTTGTTCTTTTCCACCCTGCGGATGACCATCTCTTGGATTTCAGCACTAATGAGCTCATGTCGAACTTCCGGCTGGAAAACTTTTTTATTGCGAACAGACCAAACAAAATAGATTGTCTCTGCTAGTAAAGTCTTGAGCATTCTAGCCTTCACACCCTTACCTCTTGCATTTGTACTTAGCCACTTCAGCTCATCTCCCCATCCAACAGGATTTCTCAGAATTGAGATGGCTCTCAATTGAGTTTTCCACACATGTTTGGTTTCCGCACATTCAAATAATAGGTGCTGGATTGTTTTAGGTTCCCTACAGAACATACACTCGATATCAGTTGCGATGCCCCATCGTTGTAGTCTATCTTTTGTCATGAGACGGTTGTGACATGCCATCTAAAGAGTAAAGATTGCTCTTGGCCTTGCTAAGTTGCCAAACAGTAGAAATCTTCATTCTACTTTTGGCTTATTTTCTTTCAGCTCCTGATACATCGTGTCGACTTTGTACCTATTATTCAACACGAAGTTTTGCCAGCATTCTGTATTCGTAAGGGCCTCCTTGTGCTTGAACACAACTCGAATCACCCAAGAAGCATTTGCGCGAGGAACGAACATTTGTACATCCTCCTTTTTCAGATAATATTGGTGGATCCATTTAATCCACAACACATCCTTCTTGATCCAAATGTTCAACAGGATTTTTCCCAACGTGGCTTTATTCCAATCTTCAAACGAAACCATATTCATCCCACCTTCTGCAACTTGATCACAGACTCGCTGCCACGAAATGGGCGACTTCTTACTCTTAACTTGCTTACCAGTCCACATAAACGTTCTACATAACGTTTCAATCTTTCTTAGCACCTTTTTTGGGAAAGGGGAGATCTGAAGCCAATAGTTACTTATGGAGAGAATTACACTTCGAATGAGTTGCAACTGTCCTGCATAAGACAGCAATTAGGTGCTCCAATGTGTTATTATTTTCATCATCTTCTCTATAAGAGGTTGGCAAGCCTGAATAGTTAATTTCTTGCTATCCAAGGGTACTCCCAGGTACTTAACTGGTAGTATACCTGCCAATAAACTAGCTTGCTGATAGAAAGATTTCTTCATTTCATCTGACACACCTGCAGCAAACAGCTTACTTTTTTATTGGCTCATATATAGGCCCGTTGCCTCAGAGAAGCATTGGATCTTCTCCATGATTAACCTCAATGATGTGCTGCCTCCTCGAGTAAATAAGAGGATATCATCTGCAAAAAATAAATTGATTATTTTCAAAGACTCACACCTGGGGTGATAATTAAAGTCAGGAGTATGTTGCAAGGACTGCAGGGTCCTATGAAGGTACTCCATAATGAGTACAAAAAGTAAGGGGGATATAGGATCCTGTTAAACTGTAGCAATAGGGGGGTGTTTGTAATCGTCTCCACAGGGATTTCCGATATTAGATGCTTGTCGTTCAATAGTTGCGATATTCTAAGTTCAATTGTTTCAAAAGGTTCTTAATTGTTGTTAACATTAATTTGTAGCAAAGATTAATTGGTGACAAAGAGTTTGTAAAAGTTTTGATAAAAGCATGTTAAGGTTAGGTTTCGCTAATCCTTTTTACGTATAAACGATTAATCAAGCATATGAACTCGGTTTCCGACCAATACAACCGCGTATCCTCCCGACTAAGTTTATGTCTAAAGCGAAGTCGTGAGTATCGTTGTTTATACCGTTAGATGATGTCTCACGCTAACAATCTAAACAACGATCATTAAAATCAACACAAAGCGGATAACAAATCCCAAATCTATGTCTAGAGTTTGGTTTTTAAGAGATGAAATTGTTAGGTCATTATTTGTAGAATCTATGTCTAGAGCAATACAAATCACACATAAAGCATTAAGAGAAAACACCTTCATCTATATTAATCAAAGACTTTGTTCATATACAATAGATCAAAAGCAATACATAAAATCAGGATCAACTACATCTAACCTCAACATAGAGTGTTTAGCTACCCATTCTCATGGTAGCTTGGATGACAAGTAAAGAGAGGAGATGAACGAACATCCAAGTCGAATAATCGAGAATGGATGTGACTTCAGCTTCTCCAAGTGAAAATCCACTCTTAGATGATCAAAATACTGAAAACTCTATTTTTGGATGAAAAATGAACAAAAGATCCTTTTCAAATAAAGTAAAAATCTATTTATACAATTCCAAAATCTGCAGCACTCGCACTGCGAGCAGATCATTCGCACTGCGAATGAGGGAAAAATGGCACTTTAAGTGCCTCAGAACTTAAACTGCCCCTGGCAGATATCGTGGGTTCGCACTGCGAACCATCCATTCGCACTGCGAATCATTCGCTAGAACACTCGCTGAAGCGAACCACCCAGCGAGCCAGAATTCCCAAAATCCAAAAGTTACTGCCACCCTTCGCCAGCACTTTCGCACTGTGAACCAACTAGCGAGCTTTCGCTAGGAGTTCGCAGTGCGAACTCTTGGATAATTTCCATGAAAAACATTCTGCCACCATTCGCTGGGAGCTTCGCTGACGTTCGCAGTGCGAACCGTCGCTGGACCTTCGCCAGCTCCTTCGCACTGCGAATACCCTGTTGCAGCAACAATTTCAATGGCAACTTGTATCCACTCCATGTGTCTCACAATTATGATCCTTTCATGCCTAAACCTGCACATTAACACACAAATTACAAGCTCCACTCATGTATTCCAATTAAGCACTACAACACAATTTACCACTTAAATCAACCGATTCCACATGGAAAGTAATGAAAAATGCCAATTATTGCATACAAATATATAACATGTTTGACATCTAACAAACTCTCCCCAACTAACTCTTTGTTTGTCCTCAAGCAAAGTATGCCTCTCACGAGGATTTGCTCGAGCATTTAATTCAACCAAGATGCGAAAAACGGCTCAACTAAACATCGATCACAACAACGCAACCATTACACAATTCAAGAACCTATAATGTAAAAGAACTTGACTCTTAAACAATTTTCAACAATGTTTCAAGAGACAACTAACTCATCATACAAATGTCATTCTACACTCCTCTTCGAAAAAGGATTGAAGGCAAACGTGCATACAAGCACGGGACAATTACACTCAAATGACCAATGATGCAAATACTAAGCAATTCATACCATATCTCAATGAACACAAAAGAATTCATGGAAGTAAAAGATCACTAAGGACTTCAAGGTTGTAGCTTGGTCGGGTAAATAAAAAGGGACATTTCTAATGGCCATTGAAATGAAATTGCCGATGCAAAAGAACATTCACTAAACCCATAGTCACACATCACAACTTCATTTCACCAATTTTTCATTACACCTTCACAAACTACCGTGCACAATTATTGAATCTATTTTTTTTTCTTTTCTTCATTCAAGCAAACAATTTCTCTTTTGTACATCATATTCACACTATTTTCTTTACATGCTTGCTTGAATTTTTTTTCAAAATTTTTAGTAATGCACCCATCTTCTTTTCATTCTCCCCAACTTATTTTCAATTCAACCTAAAGTGAATGCTCCTGAGCAAGGAAATCAAAGTATACAATTTTCAAAGGTTCAAGAAGAAAATGTTAGAAACTCACCAAATTCAGTGATGAACCAAACTTGCAAATTATGCACATAAAACAAGTTCATCACTAAACTGAGTTCTAACTGTTTAGGCTCAAAGGGGCTACCAAATGCTCACTCCTCACGGGTGAATTACTATATGGACATGGTTGTGCTCACTTTCAACAAGTGCCTTGATCACTTCTCATACTTCCACAAAATCACATGGTCACAAGATAAGGCATGAATTAAAAGTAAAAATAACGTTCATCAACACTCCTTAGCATATAGTAACACTTTGGAGGCTTCTCACTTTAATGGTTTGTGATCCTAAAATGACACATGCATTCAAAGGGAGTTGTAACATGAAACAACATTTTCAATCGCACCAAGACACAAAGTTCTAAAACATACAAAATTCTCGAACTAGGTAACGATGTACCTTGTCGCAACACAATGCTTAAGGCACTATCATAGCCCTCACATCTTGGAGGAATCTTCCTTTAAAATTAAGAGTCTCCAACCTAACTTCAAAAATTCCATCATCAAAGAAGGAACATTCAAATGAAAACATATTAACAGTTTAAGAGTTGAACATTCGTAAACTGAAGAATTCAACTCTTAGCAACACTTTACAACAAAAAAAACACATTTAAGTGTTGAGCATTCGTAAACTGAAGAACTCAACACTTAATAACATAATTAAAAACCACAAATTATTAGTAAAAGCGAAACAAAATTTTTACTAAAAACACTTAACATTACTAATAATAATAATAATAAAGTGCTTGGTGTAAAAACACCTACATAATCCAAAAAGTACCTCCAGGGTACGAGTACATCAATAATAGACTAGTAAAAGCTGAAAAAGACTAGTAAAAGCTGAAAACTGAATACAAGTAAACTTCACTTTGGTGACCAAAGGAAGTGCAAAAGTCTGGAAACCACAAAATCAATCCTCATCGGACTCTGTCTCGAGAACCTCAGTCACCTGCTCCTCCTCATCATCAGAACCAGAACCAGAAACCTCCACATCCTCGCCTTCGCCATCTCCCTCCTCATCAGCATCATCATCAGCAGGATCAGCTGCATCCTCTCCCCCACCGAAAACTGGCTTGTCCTCAGGCCATCCAGCATGCGCAAGACTGCTCCGCGGCGGGATCACGTATCTGCAGCTGAAGTACCTGCATAGAGTCATGTAAATCAAGCATGGCGCGCTGAGAAGCGGCAATCCAATCCCAGTTATACTGGCAAATCTCTTGCTGATAAGGATAGAAATTAGGAGACCCAGAAGCACCACCCTTACTCATACCAGCCTCTGCACCAGCCCCTGAAGACTCAGCCCTAACACCCTTAGGTTTGCAAAATTTATCGACGTATCGATCATCGATAGCCGACGTGACAGTAACCTAACGACGCGAAGGCAACTGAACACCAGCCTCAGCACATAAGGACATGATCAGACAAGGAAATGCGAGAGGGGCATTCTTCCTCGAAGCGTTCCCTCTTAAACCACTCTCAACAATTGCCCTTATCTCATCGGCAATAGTCCTCGCGACATCAATCTGCACATTAGTTAGGATGCTATGGACTAAGTGAGCAAGGGGAATCATAACTGTTGAGGAGTGCGACTTCGGTTTAATATTAGTGACAACCAAAAGCAAAACCAGCTGTGCCAAAGGCAGCATGTCCTCTCGGTGGTACCTAACAGCAACTCCATAATGGTTGAACTTCACACTCTTACCTGGGCGCAACAGATCGCGAGTCATTTGTGGGATATCACGGTTACGGTTCAGAGTTCTATGATAAACATCCTCCTCACTAGCCCTTAACGGTAGAGGGTTTCCAAGAACTTGGCTAATTGTCCTTCGATCAAACCTGACAGTTTTTCCTGCCACCACAGGAGTCCAATTAAAAAGATCGCCCTCATCAGGGAGAGCGTTTGCATAGAATTCCCAAACTACCTCCACATTATACGAATCAAGCGGAGTTATCAGCTGATCCCACTTTTTTTCATGCAAGAGGGCAGCCACAACACGATAACTCCCTTGATCATTCAGAATGAACCGTTTCTCTGCAAGGATGGTCCTCTTTTCCAAAACCTCATATCTCTGAGCTTGCGTAAGACCTTTGAACCGAGTATCGTCGAATTGGACTGGTGCTTGTCTTGATGTGGATGTTTTTCTTTTCTTGGAAAGATTAGTCTTCGGACCCATCTGCACATATTAACAAACCAAACAACAAAAAACCAAAACAGATCATTAGAACTTAGGACACAAATGCACAGGCTGCACTAAAAAAAAACAAAAATTTGGGTTGCTTGCTGCAACACTCGCACTGTGAATCCTGGCGAATGTTCGCCCCAGATTCGCACTGCGAAGGTGCCAGCGAATCCACGAAAATTCTGAAAAAAATTAAGCAGCCCAAGATTTCATCACAGAGAATGTTTCTATATGCCTTTTATACCCTAAAGCCAACAGAAAATTTAACATGCATCACGTACAATCCTTAACAACATAATTGAACCCATTTTTTCTACACATTTCTAATGCATACTTCACAAACAAAACCTGGTAACAGAAACCACACAGACAAGGAATTCAAACCTGAATTGGAAATGGTACTTGAGAGAAAAAAAAACTCTTGCAATGTGGTCACAAATGGAACGTGAGAGAGAAGGAAGACTTGAGGGTTTTTTTTTCTTTTCTTTTTCTATGAAAGTGATAGGCAAGTTGACTAGGGTTTTTCCCCTCAAGTCATCAGCCAGCCAAATGGTTCATGGGCCTACGCAGGCCTACCCACTTACTAAACCCTCACTTTTGATGAGGTGGCAGCAAAACCACAAAGTCTGGTTCGCTGACATTCGTAGTGCGAATGGCTGGCGAATGCTCGCCCCAGATTCGCAGTGCGAATAAGCCAGCGAACAAGACAGTTTTGCAAATTTTTCAGGTCTGTCTTGCTGCCACAATGCAAATGGTTCACACTTGTAAAATCACTTAAAACAGCAAATTAAAGCAAAAATACTTACAATGTTGGGGTGCCTCCCAACAAGCGCTTGTTTAACGTCGGCTAAGCTCGACGGTCCACCGCAATCTCACGGATCGAGGAAAGGAACAATGGCGGGATTCCGCTCGAAATCTCCTCCTAGATACACTTTCAATCTTTGGGCGTTAACAGTCCAATTCTCGTTGGTTGTTGTGTCTTCAATTACAATTGCTTCATAAGGCTTGATTTCTCGAATCCGAAACGGACCCGACCATTTAGACCTTAACTTTCCAGGAAACAATTTTAACCGAGAATTAAAGAGCAGGACCAGCTGTCCAACTTCAAACTGTTTGATGACAATTTTTCTGTCATGGTAAGACTTTACACGCTCTTTATACATTTTGTTGGAATCGTACGCCTGAAGGCGCAATTCATCCAACTCGTGCAATTGAGTTTTTCTTTTTTCAGCGCTTAAAGTTGGATCAAAGTTCAAAAATTTTAAGGCCCAAAACGCCTTATGTTCCAACTCTACCGGTAAATGGCAATTCTTACCGTAGACCATTTTAAACGGCGTGAGACCGATCGGAGCCTTAAAAGCCGTCCGATAAGCCCACAAAGCATCATCCAGTTTATTGGCCCAATCTTTTCTTGAGGCCGAAACAGTTTTTTCCAAAATGCGTTTTATCTCACGATTCGATACCTCCGCTTGACCGTTAGATTGAGGATGATATGGTGTGGCAACCTTGTGCTTCACACCATATTGCTCCAAAGCTTTGTCAAGCTGAGTGTTACAGAAGTAAGATCCTCCGTCACTTATTAACACTCTCGGAGTACCAAAACGCGCAAAAATGTTTCTTCTCAAAAATTTCACTACGGTTTTTCAATCGGCTTTAGCACAAGCTATCGCCTCAACCCATTTAGAAACGTATTCCACAGCGACCAAAATGTATTCATTAGAAAATAAAGATGGGAATGGACCGACAAAGTCGATCCCCCAACAATAAAAAACTTCAATTTCTAACATATTTTGCAAAGGCATTTCTTGCCGCCGTGAAATTCCTCCACTTCTCTGGCACTTGTCACAACTTAGGGCATGCGCATGCGCATCTTTGAATAATGACGACCAATAAAAGCCCGATTGAAGGACTTTAGTGGCCGTTCTTAACCCATTGAAATGTCCTCCATACGGAGAGTTATGACAATGCCACAGAATATTCGTTGTTTCCTCTACCGACACACACCTTCTTAAGAGGTTGTCGACACCAAGTTTAAACAAATGAGGTTCATCCCATACAAAGGACTTGGCATCCGACAAAAATTTTCTTTTTTGATGGTGCATTAGACCGTCCGGTATCAATCCAGTGGCTTTGTGGTTAGCCATGTCGGCGAACCACGGTCTAACCTGCACCTTAAACAATTTTTCATCAGGGAACTCCTCTTTGACTTCACATTCTTTCTTGGTCACGTCAACGTTTACCAGGCGGGATAAGTGATCCGCCACCAAATTCTCAGATCCTTTTTTGTCACGAATTTATAGATCAAATTCCTGTAACAAAAGGATCCAACGAATAAGCCTCTGCTTAGAATCAGGCTTGGTGAGCAAATACCTTATAGCCGTATGGTCCGTGTAAACAATGACTCGTGAACCAATCAAATAGGAACGAAACTTCTCTAATGCATACACTATGGCAAGCAACTCTTTCTCAGTTGTTGCATAGTTAATTTGAGCCTCGTTTAACACTTTGCTCGCATAATGTATCGCGTGAAAAACTTTCGTTTTCCTCTGACCCAAAACAGCTCCCACCGCAAAATCACTTGCATCGCACATTAGTTCAAAATCCAATTTCCAGTTCGGTGCAATGATTATCGGTGAGGTAGTTAAACTTTTTTTCAAAAAATTAAAAGCAAACATGCAAGATTCGTCAAAGTCAAAAATCTTACCTTGGATGAGCAAATTGCTCAATGGCTTTGCTACCTTTGCGAAGTCCTTGATGAACCGCCGGTAGAATCCTGCATGTCTGAGAAAACTCCTTATGCCTTTCACATTAAACGGTGGTGGCAATTTCTCGATAACGTCCACCTTGGCTTTATCAACTTCAAGGCCCTTTGAAGAAACTTTGTGACCAAGCACAATTCCTTCATTCACCATAACGTTGCATTTTTCCCAATTTAGTACCAAATTAGTTTGCACACACCGTTCCAACACTGTATCCAAATTTTTCAAACAAATATCGAACGATTGTCCGAAAACCGAGAAATCATCCATAAAGACTTCAATGGTCTTTTCGATCAAATCCGAGAATATCGCTTGCATACACCGTTGAAAAGTCGCCGGTGCATTACATAATCCAAATGGCATCCTCCTATAAGCGAAGATTCCAAATGGACATGTAAAAGCTATTTTTTCATGTTCCTCCGGGTTCACAATAATTTGGTTGTAACCCGAATAACCATCCAAAAAACAGTAGAATTGTTGACCGAAAAGCCTTTCGAGCATTTGATCCATAAAAGGTAGAGGGAAATGATCTTTTCTCGTAGATTTATTCAACCTACGGTAGTCGATGCACATTCTCCACCCGGTCACAGTTTTTGTTGGAATGAGCTCATTTTTCTCGTTTCGGACCACCGTTACTCCGCCTTTTTTCGGTACCACATGCACCGGACTAACCAAAGGGCTGTCAGAAATGGGATAAATCATTCCGGCGTTTAACATTTTCACCACTTCCTTCCTAACCACCTCTTTCATGATAGGATTTAAGCGGCGTTGCGGCTGAGCAACCGGTTTGAAGTCATCCTCCATAAATATTCGATGCATGCAATACAAAGGGCTTATGCCTTTGAGATCGGACAATGTCCATCCCATTGCATCCTGATTTTTTTTCAACACTTGAATTAAGCGGTTATCCTCGTTTTCAGATAAAATACTACTTATGATCACCGGTTTATTACCACCGTCATCGAGAAAAGCATACTTCAATGTTGAAGGTAACACTTTCAATTCAAGTTTGGATTGTTCCTCATTAACCACTTTTTTTAGAATTTCCTCTTCATACTCCCAAGGTTGCAATTCTTCCAAAGCTTCAAGTTCTAACAAACACTCTTCAAGAGCTTGCTCTTCTTCAACCGAGAATACCTCCAAGGACTCATCTAAAGCTCTTTGTAAAGGGTCAATGACATGAATTTGCTTTGTAACTTCAATACTCGCTTCCTCCGTTGCATCAATTCTGAAACAATCACCTTTATCCTTCTTGTGCTTCATGGCATCATAAAGATTGAAACAAACCTCTTCATCTTGGACTCTCACTTCCATGAGAACATCGTCCATGTCAATTGCCATACGGGCAGTTTTCATGAAAGGCCTTCCAAGAATCAAAGGTGCATCCTCATCCTCCTCCATTTCAATGACAACAAAGTCTATCGGAAACAAAAATTTGTCCACTTTGACCAACACATCTTCCGCTACACCGTGAGGACGGGTAGTGGATTTATCTGCGAGTTACAACGTCATTTGAGTGGACCTCAATTCCATGTGGCCTAACCGTTTCACAATCGACAAAGGTATCAAGTTGATACTAGAGCCCAAATCAATCAATCCATTGCCCACATAGATGTTTCCTATAGTAACCGGCAAGGTGACTCGTCCCGGATCACATTCTTTCCGCGGGAGAGTCTGTTGAATGATTGCACTACAGCTAGCATCTACCATAATGGTTTCCTGATCCGTATATCTCTTTTTCTTCGTGAGGATATCCTTCATAAATTTCGCATATTTAGGCATTTGCTCCAAAGCCTCGGAAAATGGGATATTTATTTGTAATTGTTTAAAAATATCCATAAACCGAGTATAGTGCCTTGCACTATCTTTCTTTGTAGGAGCATGCGGATAAGGTAAATGTTGGATCGAAATATTGTTCACCGGTTCTTTTCCCTTCCTAGTTCTCTTCACTTTTTCTTCACTCTCTATTTTTTTCTCATCCTCACTTTTTTCATTCTTATTTTCAACTAAAACACCCTCTACATTTTTTTCTACTTCCATCTCTACACTATCTCTTTCTTTTTCAACAACAACCTCCTCCTCCACTACTCTTTTACCTACATCCATGTCAATCTCTCGTCCACTTCTTGTGAGAATTGCTTTACAATCTTTAGGATTTGGAAGAGTATTTGCCGTAAAGTGCCCTTTTTGTTGGTCGGCCAATTGTTTAGATAATTGCCCGAATTGTGTTTCAAGGTTCCTTATGGCAGCATCTGTATTCTTTTGATTGGACATGGATATTTGCATAAATTGTGTTAGAGTCTCTTCCATCTTCGTATTCCAACGGGAGCTTGCGGAGGTTGAGTGTAATTCTGATATGGTTGACGGTTTGATGGTCCGGCTTCTTGCGGTCTCCATGGTTGTTGATAACCTTGGTTAGCCTGTTGTTGGTAACCTTGGTTGCCTTGTTGATACGGAGGTCGGGGTTGGTATCCTTGATTTCCAGCATAGTTTACTTTCTCCACAACTGGAGGACAATAACCGGTCGGATGGTCGCCTCTACAAAGTTCACAAACCAAGACTTGTACATTTTTACTCGAGGAATCATGAATTTCTTTAAATTGTTGAGGAAGTTTGGACATTACCTTTGTCAACAATTCAACTTGCTGTGATAACAACTTGTTCTGCGCAAGTATAACATCGTTTGTTCCCAATTCTAAAACTCTGGGAGTTCGTTGAGAAGGTCCACGATTATGATTACCTTGATGGTCATTCAAGGCCATCTTATCAATAATAGCTGTGACTTCTTCTGCGGTTTTGCTTAACAAGGATCCACCAGCGGTGGCATCCAACAAGGTTTTATGTACAAGTTGAAGTCCATTTCGAAAAATATGAATTTGCGACAATTCATCAAAACCATGGCCCTTGCATTTTCTTAACATTGATTTGAATCTCTCCCAAGCTTCATTGAGAGATTCATTGGCTCCTCGTGTGAACACCGCGATGGCGGTCTTTGCCTTCATAAACCGAGTGTGTGGGAAAAATCTCTCCAAAAATTTCTCTTCCAGTGCATTCTAATCCGTCATTATTACTGTTAACTGATCAAGGTATCATTCCTTGGCCTTCCCAATGAGGGAATGCGGGAATAGTTTCTTGAACAGAGACTCCTCTCCTGCCTCGGGTGCACCAGTCGCTCCCGCTATTTCATAGAATTTCGTCAGATGAGTAAACGGATCTTCATGATTCATACCCGTAAATGGACTTTGATACAACAGTTGGAGAATACCGGTCTTCATTTCGGAATGACGACCGTTCTGTGCATGGCGAGCGAACTGGGCATTGTGTCTCGGACTGTTAGTGCAAGGCCGAGAAGCAGGTGGTGGTGGTGGTGGTGGTCCCTCCATAACTGGAAGTATTTGTGGAAGTGGTGGTGGTGTAGAAGTACTTTCCTCTTGTTCTCGCTTTTGTCTTGCTAGCTGCCTCCTTCGTCTAGTTCTGCTGTTGATTCTACGAGCGGTTCTCTCAATCTCAGGATCGAAAAGAAGTTAGTCCGCCGGTAGTTTCCCTCGCATAAAACAAAGTCTGCACACTAAACAAAACAAATTAACAAGTTCAAGAAAAAGGGTAACAAGCTTAAAATAGCACAACTATCCCAATGCTTGCAATATCAATGAACAATCCCCGGTAACGGCGCCATTTTGTTAAACTGTAGCAATAAGGGGTGTTTGTAATCGTCTCCACAGGGATTGCCGATATTAGATGCTTGTCGTTCAATAGTTGCGATATTCTAAGTTCAATTGTTTCAAAAGGTTCTTAATTGTTGTTAACATTAATTTGTAGCAAAGATTAATTAGTGACAAAGAGTTTGTAAAAGTTTTGATAAAAGCATGTTAAGGTTAGGTTTCGCTAATCCTTTTTACGTATAAACGATTAATCAAGCATATGAACTCGGTTTCCGACCAATACAACCGCGTATCCTCCCGACTAAGTTTATGTCTAAAGCGAAGCCGTGAGTATCGTTGTTTATACCGTTAGATGATGTCTCACGCTAACAATCTAAACAACGATCATTAAGATCAACACAAAGCGGATAACAAATCCCAAATCTATGTCTAGAGTTTGGTTTTTAAGAGATGAAATTGTTAGGTCATGATTTGTAGAATCTATGTCTAGAGCAATACAAATCACACATAAAGCATTAAGAGAAAACACCTTCATCTATATTGATCAAAGAATTTGTTCATATACAATAGATCAAAAGCAATACATAAAATCAGGATCAACTACATCTAACCTCAACATAGAGTGTTTAGCTACCCATTCTCATGGTAGCTTGGATGACAAGTAAAGAGAGGAGATGAACGAACATCCAAGTCGAATAATCGAGAATGGATGTGACTTCAGCTTCTCCAAGTGAAAATCCACTCTTAGATGATCAAAATACTGAAAACTTTGTTTTTGGATGAAAAATGAACAAAAGATCCTTTTCAAATAAAGTAAAAATCTATTTATATAATTCCAAAATCTGCAGCACTCGCACTGCGAGCAGATCATTCGCACTGCGAATGAGGGAAAAATGGCACTTTAAGTGCCTCAGAACTTAAACCGCCCCTGGCAGATATCGTGGGTTCGCACTGTGAACCATCCATTTGCACTGCGAATCATTCGCTAGAACACTCGCTGAAGCGAACCACCCAGCGAGCCAGAATTCCCAAAATCCAAAAGTTACTGCCACCCTTCGCCAGCACCTTCGCACTGCGAACCAACTAGCGAGCTTTCGCTAGGAGTTCGCAGTGCGAACTCTTGGATAATTTCCATGAAAAACATTCTGCCACCATTCGCTGGGAGCTTCGCTGACGTTCGCAGTGCGAACCTTCGCTGGACCTTCGCCAGCTCCTTCGCACTGCGAATACCCTGTTGCAGCAACAATTTCAATGGCAACTTGTATCCACTCCATGTGTCTCACAATTATGATCCTTTCATGCCTAAACCTGCACATTAACAGACAAATTACAAGCTCCACTCATGTATTCCAATGTAAGCACTACAACACAATTTACCACTTAAATCAACCGATTCCACATGGAAAGTAATGAAAAATGCCAATTATTGCATACAAATATGTAACATGTTTGACATCTAACAGATCCCCCTGCCTCAATCCTCTGTTTGCTTTAAGAATCTTAGTAGGGGCCCCATTAACTGAGAATCTGTATGATACAGAGCTAACACAGGCCATAATCCACTGAGTAAATACCACAGGAAACCCTAACTCCCTCATTATGTGTTTCAAGGCTTACCAGTCGACCGTATCATACGCTTTTTGAATGTCCAACTGTATCATACATCTAGGAGACATATATTTCCTACCATAACCTTTCACCAGTTCCTGTGCCAGCAGAACGTTATCTTGAATATTTCTACCAGGTACAAAAGCTGACTGTGATTCATCTACTACCTTACCAACAACCTTAGCAAGTCTTGTGGTCAGAATCTTATATATCACTTTGTAGATCGTACTACAATAAGCAATAGGTCTCATGTCTCTTATTGTTTTTGCATTTGGACTTTTAGGGATAAGAGTTACTAGTGTACAATTCACTGCAGGATACATATCACAAGTCTTAAAGAAGTACTGTACTGCTGCCTTTATGTCATACTTCACAATGTTCCAAGCCATTTTGAAAAAATAGGCATTATAGCCATCTATTCCAGGGGCTTTATTGTTGCCAATGCTAGTTAGAGCTTCCCATATTTCACTATACTTTATTTCTTGAATAAGTACTTTTGCATCCTCTCTAGGCAGGATTCTCCCCTCCCTGATAGTATTGATGTCAATTCCTCTCATATTTTGAGTTTTGGTTCCAACCAAGCTATCATAGAACTCTAGAATTTCTGCCTCCAATTCTTCAGGGCTATTAAGTTCAGTACCACTCAGACTTTGCATTGTGGTAAGATTCTGCTGTTTATTTTTCTCTCTCAGTAAAGCATGGAAGTAGGCGGTATTTTGATCTCCAAGTTGTATCCAGTCAGCTTTAGACCTTTGTTTCATAATATCCTCCTCCACTTGATTCAGGTTGATGAGATGGGTCGTTATCTCCTTAATCTGCATAATTGTGTGGTCATTGAAATTATCATTTGTCAAGTTTGCTTGAGCCATGTGAAGATCCTCCCTGACTGCAATGATCTGCTCTTGAATCTTTGTGTATCTTCTGTTTAAGACTTTCAACTTAGGCTGGAGCCTCTTCAATTTTTCCCAGAGAATGAACATAGGTGTTCCATGAATATCCACTTTCCAAGTCTCTTCAACCAGACTAAAAAAATCCTTTTCCTTGGTCACACAATTCAGAAACTTAAACATTGATTTTCTTCTAATCTGACTTATTATTATTATTATTATTATTATATACTAAGAGCATCCACACTCATCATCCCCACTTTGGTTCTTTAAATGGGGTCCACACAATTTTTTATAATATATTACATTTTAACATTTTCTAAACAACCCAACTACATTTTTTAAATATCCATACAACTCATCAAAAACTCTAAAATGGGTCCCACAAAATCTCACAATATACCCAACATTTTATCATTTGCATCTATTCATTTCATTGCTTTTACTGTTATTGTCCACCTTGGCACATGTAGAACGTTACCAAACTAGCCAACGTTGGCACATGTAGAACTTTAATTTTTAACCAAATATCAATTATCTCTGACATACACCACTTTGTAAACTGTGTAGCAACATAAATAGTAGACCGATATTTATGCTCTAAGGGTGCTTGGTGTTTGCCAATAATAAAGAGGGAGAAAAATCTAACATTACTTTGATAACAATTTATACTTTTAACTTTCAAATGGAACCTTTCAAAATATTATGGGCAATGTGTTGCCTCAACCTTAGCTTTTAATCAAGCCAACTTTATACCAGAACAAAACAAAGCACACAAAACCTTTTTGCAGGCTTTAAATGGTGTTTATGGCATTCCAATATCTCAACTCCCTTAATCAATTTTGAAGAGGGAACATATTTCAATCACAGTCCTAAAAGGCGAATACCAAATAGAATATATTTGGGCAAACATAATCTCCATGGAAGAATTTTGTGTCCAAAAGTACAACACCATATTTGCCTTTAACATGTGCAACAAGCTTGCGGCACATTGTATCTTTTAAACATATGGCTGATAGAAACTTTGAACATTTTGTTAAAGTCCTTATAGATATGATGTCTCTGATGAAATTAGATACAAATTTCTTTCAGAAAGACATGGTTATGCTTTTTTCATTGAGATAGAATGTGAAAATGCTTTTTTTCATTAAGTTTTGCAAATTTTCAAATAAGGGGAAAATAATTTGGACAATGAGGAACAACCAACTATTAAACATCCTAAACGTTTATTTTTTAGACATTCCAATCGATTGGAGCAAGGTGCCAACTGATTGACACATTAATTTTGGCCCAGGATAATTTACTTTTCTGTGTCATCCTCTAGCCTATAAATAGAGGATTTTACCTTCACAATTTCACATCCATAACCATGATCATTTTATCTCACACCTCTCTCTCTCTCTCTCTCTCTCTCTCTATCTCTCTCTCAAATATTTTCAACTTTCTCCCATATTTTCTAGCTGTAATGCTTCGAGACTTTTTTTCAATGAGGGATTTTTGTATTATGGAAAATGCATCATTGTAAATTCACCAAGGAATAATTTATCTTGGTTGACTAATTTATCCATAAGGGAATGTTTGTCTAAGTTCAAAGCTAAAGTCGTTATAAGCTTTGGATTTTGGGATTTAGGTTCTAAGTCACCAGTTTGAGATCAACCTGATTTTAAATTTCAATCAGGTTTGTGAACTAAGCCTGGTTCTAAAGCTTTCTTTGGTTCAAGATAAATCCAGTTCAAAATATCACATGGTTTGTGGTCAGCCTGATCAAAATATTGGTTCGATTTATGAGTTCAGCCTGGTTCAAAATCTCATATGGTTCGTGGTCAGCCTGATCAAAATCTCGGTTCGATTTATGAGTCTAGCCTGGTTCAAAAGCTCACTCAGGTTCAAGATAAGCCTATGGAAAATTTTGGTTTAACTTGGGGACTAATCGCTTTAAGTTGTTGTTTGGAAGGAAGACTAATTCTTTCACTCTACAAGTTAGTGTTTGGAAAGAAGACTAACCGCTTCTCTCCTTTATCCATTGTTTGGTTAGAAGTTAGCTTGAAACTTCAGTTTTCCTTGTATAAGGGGGGTCGAGTGTTTAACCTATTAAAACCTCTTAAGCATTACTGAATTTTTTCAAGATAAAATATTGGGGACAAGATTAAGTCTTCTTGACTGAACCTGTATAATTTCTTGGTGTTTTTTTTCTTTCCCTTAACATTTATTTTTCCGTAAGTTTAATTTTTACAAACATTTTCAAAATGTTTTTAAACTTTAAAAATTATCATAAAAGCTTTTCAAACTATAGCTTTTCTAAAACCCCCCAATTCACCCCCCTTTTGTGTGTGGATTAACATGTCCAAACAAGAAAATAAAGAATCATACACACGACTATACGGGAAAAAAGAAGATTTTAATGCAATTCATGAATCTCTTATTCCTTGTATAAGTGGTCAGCTACCGGAGAAAAAATGGATGTGCTTCCTTGAAATGGGTCATCTTATTGTAAGTGTGCATAATAGAGTGTGTATTGATTTGAGAAGATACGATTTCTCTGAAACATTTTTCCACTGCACACTGCCTTACCTCAAAATCGAACTGGTCGTATTATGTGTATTGGATGGAATTCAAAAATCGTTGTATTTTGTTCAAATTTATTTGAAACCGAGATGCCTTATTCTAGTGATATCATTGGAGTGAACAACTCATTCAACAAGGGAAGTTGAAACTAGGTCGAATCATTTTTTGGATAGGATGCAAGAATTTACCAAGTTGAGTGAGATTGAAAAAGAATAAAATAAACAAAAGTCAATGGCAGAACTACCCATATATATAGATTTAGTCGGTGACACGTGTTTTGAATCATTTTAGTTTAATTCAACAATGTATTTATGTGGTTATATATGTTTTGTGTGTAATCTTGGATTAATATTAATGATGCCAAATGTATACATTTTCATAGATTCCAATGTGTGTTTCAGTTTCCAAAAATTTTCTTCATTTTTGTTTTTCTATAACAGGATATGTTTCTAAAACAGGTTTTGTGTGAACATTGGAAGGTGAATCCGAAATTACATTTTCGGACGCACCCGAAATGTTTTAAAAAATACTAACAGGTGTTAGACAATAGGCTTCGATCTAGAGTGGGGTGAATAGATCACAAATTTAAAAACAATTTTTTTGGCAAAAATTGTTTTCAAAAGTTTTATGGCATAGCGAAAATAACCTGAATTGAATCGTCTAATAGAACCTACTATCGAAAAGTTCAGATTTACGTAACGTAAACCAATTGAATGATAATGAGCACAAATTGCTCAACAATGATTAACTCACTAATCCATTAAATGGTAAGTTATACGTAGAGCTTATTTCCAATGAACATAAATCAAATAAAATACTCAAAGGCAATTTATTGAACACTTTGTGTGTGATCGATAACGTTTGGAAATTTACTTTGTTTTGTTGATGTTAAAAGCCAGTCATAATCAAAGTGATTATGATTATATCAACAACAACACTTTTAAAAGATAATTGAAAAACAATTTCCAATCGAATTGATCAAAACACCAATGAACTCGATAATTTGCAAGAACAACAATTAAAGATATATATATATATATATATATATATATATATAGAGAGAGAGAGAGAGAGAGAGAGAGAGAAATATTTGTTTAGGAAGTTTCCTAATCGGCCTCGCTATGGGTATGTCTGCCCTTAATTTGAAATCGAATCGAGATACTTGCAATTAACATTTTCTTTGCAAAAATGTTTATACAAGAGGTGAATAACTCTAACCCCACAAACTCTATGGTTTGTTGTTGATCCAACCACCTCTAAACCATTGATCAAAGCTTAATTAAGTCACCAAGAATGTTGCTACAATCCATCAGTTCTTGACTACTTACTTGCAAGACCTCCTTGTCTTCAAGGTTTTCGTTCGATCGGATTAATTCTTAGCACACACTTGTTGAACCCAAGATTCCCGAGCACGATTCACCGTCTCACGTTACTCCCTTTCAAGGAACCACCTTGTCCCAATGCCTTCACTCGGTTGAATTCGTACTTGTGTGATCTTGTCCAAAACCTTCAAATCCTAATGATCTTGAAGGAAAAGCCCACTTTGATTTTCTTATTTGAAACCCACAAAGATCCCAAACACAAAATATGCCCGGGAGATTTTCGAGTTTGATCATTAAGTATTAATAGAAAATTTTATTTGCTTACCGAATTTCACCGTAAACACGTGGGTAAGTCCTAACCACCACAAACCGTTATACACCTACAAAGGTCTCTGAGTACCCATGTATTTGTAGGGGTAACATGTACACTTGTACTTTTTAACCAGTACAGCTCTCGACATGTCGTCTTCTACTTGTGTGCATGAAGACTAAGATTTAATTATATATGTCTTTGGTTGATTCTGGTATTGGTCATGCATACCTTTTGTTTGCCTCTCTCTGATTTAGATTTCTTGTTTGTTTGGGTTTGTCTTATTTGATTATGTTTAGTTTGATTTTGTTCAGTTAGTTTAGTTTTATTCTTATGTTTGATTGATCCCCTCTCCATCAATTCTTATAGTTGATTAATACTCCCCCAATTGGCTCTTCTATTTGATTACTCATATCCTAATTAATTATTCCATTTGGTTGCTTCTCTCTCAATTGATTCTTCTGTTTGGTTACTCCTTTTCTTATTGGTTCTTTTATTTGGCTACTACTCTGCCTATTAGTTCTTCTATTTGATTCAAACTGATTTGCTTTAATTTGGATTGATTATGCATGGTTTGGATTAATTTTGTTTGGTTTGGTTTAGTTTGGATTGGATTGGTTCGATTTGAACTGATATGATCAAGTTTGATTTAATTCGTTTTGATATGTTTGGTTCAAATTGATTTGGTATTATTTGATTCGGTTCAAATTGATATCGTTCAATTTGGATTAATTCAGTTTAGTGTGGTTTGGATTAGATTAGATTGGTTTAATTGGTCTGATTTAATTCAGTTTGATTTAGTTCGTTTCAGTTTGATTTTATTCAAATTGATTTGGTTTGATTTGACTTATTGGTTTAATTTGTTCTTTCCCTTTCTTCCCCTAGTTGGTTTCTCTCCGACTTCTTCAACTGCTATTTTTTTCTTTGGTTATTGCTTCTCTCTATGATATTTATTTTTAGGGTTAATACCCCTTTTGCCCCCTGCCATAAGGGCGAAATCCCAAAAACAACCCTGTAAAAAAAAACACAGATTTCATCCCTGCCATTTGTAGATTCCCTCGTTTTGACCCCTGAGTAGATTTGGTCAACAAAATTGATGATGTGGCGCTGCTTTGTTGGCTTTTTTATTTATTTTTTATTCTGTTAATATGACATGGCTGCTTAGTTGGAATTTTATTTATTTTTTTTATATATTTAAATTACACGTGTGGCATTCTATTATTATTTTAATATTTGATGTTGAAATGCTTAAAATTCAAAAGTTCAAAAATTTGCCTACTACAAGGATTTAACCCATGACTTGGTGGGTGCAATAAACTTCCCTTTCCACTAGACTACAAGACTTTAGTTGTTATTAGTTTGTGTCAAATATATATCATATAAACTAAACTAAACTAAATTTAATATAAACTTAACTAAACTAAATATAGTTTAAAATAAATTAATATTATATTTATTTATTTATTTATTTTATTTCAGTTTAAAAAAAATTATTTAAAAAATAAATTAAAAAACTAAATTATGTAGTTTATTTAACGTTAGTATTAAAAAAATTATTCAACGTTATTATTTAAAAATTATTTAACGTTATTATTTAAAAAAATTATTTAACGTTATTATTTAAAAATTATTTATTTATTTATTTTATTTCAAATATATATCATAAAAACTTAATTATTTATTTTTATTTAACATTATAATTAATTTAAAAAAAAAATTTCAGTTTGTTATTAATTATTAATATTAAAAACTGTTATTTTAATTAAAAATATTTTAATTTTTAGTTTATTATTAATTACTAATATTAAAACTACTATTTTGATTAAAAAAATATTATTTTTAGTTTATTATTAATTATTAATATCAAAAACTGTTATTTTAATTAAAAATAGTTTTATTTTCAGTTTATTAGTAATTACTAATATTAAAACTACTATTTTAGTAAGAATAATTTAGTTTAGTAATTACTAATATTAAAACTACTATTATTAAATACTACATCCGTTCCTTTATATAAGAGACAACTCATTTTTTAGGTTTATTGAATAAAAAAACTATTATTAATTATTAAATATTAAATAAATACTGAACTAATATTAAATATTAAATAACAATTTTTTTATTAATAATTAATAATAAACTGAAAAAAACTAAATAAACTAAAATTGGCTGCTTAGTTTTTTTATTAATAATTTAGTTTAGTTAAGTTTATATTAAATTTAGTTTAGTTTAGTTTATATGATATATATTTGACACAAACTAATAACTACTAAAACCTTGTAGTCTAGTGGAAAGAGAAGTTTATTACACCCACCAAGTCATGGGTTCAATCCTTGTAGTGGGCAAATTTTTGAACTTTTGAATTTTAAGCATTTCAACATTAAATATGAAAATAATAATAGAATGCCACGCGTGTAATTTAAATATATAGAAAAAATAAATAAAATTCCAACTAAGCAGCCATGTCATATTAACCGAATAAAAAATAAAAAAAAACCAACAAAGCAGCGCCACATCATCAATTTTGTTGACCAAATCTACTCAGGGGGCAAAACGAGAGAATCTACAAATGGCAAAGATGTTTTTTTTACAGGGTTGTTTTTAGGATTTTGCCCATATGGCAGGGGGCAAAAGAGGTATTAACCCTTATTTTTATTAGTTGCTCTTTCCATTGATTAAGATATTGATTAGTTTTGTTTGATCACTTATTTTTTTAGTTAATTTGTAACAAGCTAGCTTTAGCTTGAAGGGAAGCGTTAGAGCATCTCTAATAGGGAGAACTAGTTTTGATTGCTTGATATATTTGTGTGGAACTAAATTGTCACATTGTATTTAAACAACATCTAAGCAATCTAAACCAATTTTACTCTGATGGTGACTTGAATAAATCTATATGTGACTCAATCAATTTATATTTGGCTCCAACAATTATCAAGATTAATATTATTTAATGCTAAGCAACATACTTTTTAGATTACTTCATGAAGTAATTGCATCTTCAATTGAGAAATTTTTTTGGTTGCTTGTATCATATTTGGTGGAAGGACCTGACAAACTTAGGAGATCTCTCAACTAATTTTGGTTTTAATTTTGCAGGAACTATCAAACATAAGTTAGGAAACGAAAATCTGGTCCCGTTTTAGTATGTGAATTGGCTTGGAAATTATCGTTTTGTTTGAGACTTCCATGAGTTGTTCTTGCTCAGCAATAAAAAAGAAGAATTCGTGAAGGACATGGGTTATTGGCAGGATGATAAGTGGTTTGGGGGAGACTTTGGAATTCCTCAGCATATGCAGGAGTCGGTTCGTGACAACCTGATAATTTTCAATGGTTTGATAGCTATCTGCTCCCTTATCGTGTCTGCTACAGACTCTGTGCAGTGTAGTTGTGGTGTTGATTCGATTTTCACGGCCAAAGTTGGATACAATGGTCTTAGGGAAAACAATAGGGTTCCTTTGAATCCAGAATTGACCTGTGCTTTCAGTTTGCTTTGGAATATTAAAGTGCCAACGAAGATTTTAGCTTTTGGATGAAGATTGTTTCTAATTAAATGTGCAACTAAAGATCAACTGAAAATTAAAGGGTTATGCAAGTTATCGAATGAGGGTTATTTTGTGTTTTGTCTGCAGAATGAAGAAGACATGCTGCATATTTTCTTCAAATGTCTAGTGTCTATGTAGGTTTGGGAAAAAATCGGTAACTGGGTTGTCAGTAATGCAATTTGTGAAGACTCTGCTTGGAAGCATTTGAAAGTTTGGTGTGATTCGATCAAGAATAAGATTAAGTGTGGCAAAGCGACTATTATTTGGATGTCGGTGGTTTGGTGCCTGTGGAAAGCTATGAATGATATTATCTTTAACAATGCTTCTTTTATTGTGTATGATGTCATTTAGAATATCAAATTTTTAGGTTAAAAGTGGTCTAGCATTGGAGAAATTTCTTATTCCAACTATAACTTTCATGAATTTTGCTTAGCCCCTTTTGGTTGATTAAGCAAGTTGGTGTTGGTTGGAAATTTCATCTTTTGTTTTTTGGTTGTATTAGGGAAGAGTGCCCCTTATACTCTTTTATAATGAACTCTCTTTTAGAAGAAAAAAAAACTACTTTTATTTTAATGGTAATTGTAAATAAGCACCATATACTTGACTCCACAAATTTATATTATTTTATTTATATTATACTTTAATAATCACTTTTCAATTGAGTTGGTTCAAAAATAATAATATTTAATGTTAAATTCTCTATTTTTCAAATTGTTTAAACAAGTTCGATCTCTTAAATTTAAACAAGGCTTAAATAGTCTTTTGGTCCTTGTAAGTTAGCGAGTTTTTGAATTTAGTCTCTGTCAGCATTATTTTTTATTATTATTTTTTGTGTTGATTTAAAGGCTAAAATGAAGTTTAAAAATGGTCCCAAGAGGAGTTAAACCCAAGACCATTGGGTTCACATGCTAGTACATAACCACTAAACCAACCTACATATTTGGTTAATTCATTGCAACAAATATATATATTACATAAATGATATAACTAATATATTACTAAACCAACCTACATATTTCTACTAATAATTAGTTTAATAAATATTCAACTATTAAATAATATAACTAATAATTAGTTTATTAATTAGTTTATTAAATATTTAATTAATATTTAATAATATTGCTGCCACTTACTTATTTAAATAGTTAAAATATTGAATAAATTAATTAATTAATAAATTAAATAAGTTAGTTTAAACTATTTGATATAATAGTTGAAATAGTTATGTAAATAGTTATTTAATGATATTAATATTTTATTAATATTTAATAAAATATTTAAAATATTAATATTAAATAAACTATTTTATCTATTTAATAAAAATTAAAATATAAATTAGTTAATAAACTATTTTAAATAAACTATTTTATCTATTTAATATAAACTATTTTTTCTATTTAAAATATAAATTAATTAATAAACTATTTAATATTTAATAACCTATTTAATATTTTAATAGTTGAAATATAAATTACTTAATAACATATTTAATATTTAAAAAACTATTTATCAAGTATTTTAAAAAACTATTTAATAAACTATTAAAAAAGTATTTTAACAAACTGTATAAAACTATTTAATAATGTTCATTAACTAAATAGTTAAAATATTTAATAAACTATTTATTAATATTAATATTATTTCATAAAATCAATAAAAATATAATTAAAATATAATAATATTACTACATATACTAATATACTTCCTTTGGTTTATATTTGTAATGCATATACTAATATATTAATATTACTGCATATACATTAATATTACAGCTAATATTACTACTGCAGCTAACATTAATATTACAGCTAATAGTTTATTTAATATTTATATTTCAACTATTTTGTTAAATATTAATAAAATATTAATATCATTAATTAATAGACTAGTTATTAAATAAATTATTTAATAGATTATTTCATTAATCATTTAATATTTAATATTTTAACTATTTTATTAAATATTAATAAAATATTAATATCATTGATTATAGACTAATTATTAAATAGATTATTTAATATTTAATAAAATAATTATTAATAGATTAAATATTTAATATTTAATAAAGTAATTATTTAATAGAATAAATATTTAATAAACTAAATAATTGAAATATTTAATAAACTAAATAGTTGAAATATTTTATAAACTATTTAATAATATTAATATTATTTCATAGTATCAATAAAAATAAAATTAAAATATAATATTAAATAATTACTAAATAGTATAAAATAAAGATTAGTTAATTAAATACATAAGTATTAATATGAAATAAAAATTACTTAATTAAACACATAAGTATTAATATGAAATAAAATTTAATTTATTAAATAATATGAAATATTAATACTAAATTACTTAATGGAACATTAAGTAATATATAGTTGAAATAAATTAAGTAATGTTATTAAATATTAAGTAATTTATTAAATACTGAATTACTTATGAAATATATATTCATGTTGCAATATTATTAGGTGAATTTTTATCTACTCAATTCAAAAAGTTGGGTAAGGTTACCTTCAATGTAAAATGCTTTGAAAACAACAAACAATTGTAGTATTTAATAAATAATTAAATGTGTTAAAATTAGATGGTATCATGTGATTGGTTAAAGGTATATTATCTATCTTTTAGTGATGGGTAGAGAAGTTGTCCCCATATTATTATCAAGTGGAATGGTTGGTTTAGTGGAAATATAGTTATTTGCAATTGGAAAGGTCATGTGTTCAATCTTTATTGGGACCAAAATTTGAATTAAGTTTATGCCATTCTCTATATTCTTACCCAAACATTTAAGCAACGAGAATGTCAGATGACATATATTTATTTCAATGATAAAAATGTTAAATTTCGGAATTTATAGATTTTAATGTGCATCAAACGAATTTTTTACGTAAATACCCCTAATTTTGGAAAAAATTCCCTAAATAACCCATGTTTCAAAAATATTCCCAAAATGCCCCCATTAGGGTTTTGGTTTGTACTATGTCGCCATTGGAATTGGCGACTCCCTTGTAGAGGTCTAACCATGTCGCCAATGTAACTGGAGACACCTTTCCAAGTCGCCAGTGCAATTGGCGACACAGTGTAATGGTTAAACCAAGTCGCCAATCCAAGTGGAGACACCCTTCAAACTGAAATTTTTCACTATAAATATGGGTGTTAAGCTTGGTTTGTTCCACATCTCTTCTCACAACTTTGTTTTACTCATAAAATGTATCGTCGTCGTTGGGGTAAAGTTATTTTTTCGCGAGACAAGCCACCGATCGACATGATGTTTTGGAACATACAAGGTATCAATCAACTTATTGGTGTATGTTGTTTAAATTGTTATAACAAAGAGAAATGCACTAATGAAAATATTTGGTTACAACAAACAAAAAGATAAGATAAATTATGATGCAGATGTTCCTCCAACATTGGGACAATGTTTTTTGTTGTGGCCGGGCAGACGACAGATACTGCCATTTGGACTGCATATGTCCTGATCATCAGATTCACAACTGTGGAGCTGCACAACAGTTACCGTGTCAAACTGCAATTTGGAATGCATCAAGACATCCCAGATCCGCCTGCTGACATCAGTAAATGGCATCTAAAAAGAGTTAATGATCAATGGGAGTTTGACAGCTGGAAGGATTTTGCAAAGACTGAGCGTCGTAAATGAATGCACCGCAGCAACTATGTCTTACGTGAGCCGGTGATGCCAACCCCATCTGTACCAACAAATAATTACATGGCTTGGTACAGATCGGTTGCAACTGGGTTTGTCTCCGAAGACAGGTATTTATACGACCCGCGCCAGACCACCTACACACAAGAAGCCTCAACTTCTAACCCACCTCCAAGGCCATGTTACTCACAACCCCCTACCCAGCAAAATTACTAACCCATTATCCATCCAAACATGTCATACACCTAACCACAATACCAAGAGCGCCCCCCATATCATCTTCAACAAAATGATTATTATCAAGAGACTCAATATGGCTATGCCCCCAACATGTCACAAAGATACAGCCAAAACGAGGGTACATCATACCATAGCCAAATTGGGCAAACATCTTTTCATAGCCCAAACGCCCAAACATCATGCCCTAGCCAACCTTCTCAACATCCTTATGGCTTTCAAACACCATTTCAACCTTTCATCAACGAATCCTTCACACCAATGTCTCCCTTCAATCGGGCTGCCCGCACACCAATCACCCCCTCAAACTATAATGACATGGGTCGCACGCTCAATTTCAGTCCCCAAGACTTCACGGGAATGCAAGACATCCTAAGGGAACCATCTAGGATTGCTCCTGAGACTTCGACCCCTCAAACACCGGGCGTAAATCAACAAGGGGAACAAAAGGGGCGAGTACAACGAGTACAACGGCTGCAACGAGTGCAACGAGTGAGGGTCCCTAGGGGATGTGGAACTGGTGGCCGGTTGGATGCACCCGGTCACGAAGATTAATTAATGTAATATTTTATTGAATTAATGAAAATTTTATATCATTGTGCAAACAAAATCAATATAATATTCCAATATTTAAAAAAAAAAACAAAACACACCATGTCTCCACTTGGATTGGCGACTTGGTTTAACCATTACACTGTGTCGCCAATTGCACTGGCGACTTGGAAGGGTGTCTCCAGTTGCATTGGCGACATGGTTAGACCTCTACAAGGGAGTCTCCAATTCCAATGGCGACATAGTACAAACCAAAACCCTAATGGGGGCATTTTGGAAATATTTTTGAAACATGGATTATTTAGGAAATTTTTTTCAAAATTAGGGGTATTTACGTAAAAAAATTCGCATCAAACAACCTCCATTAGAGATGCTTAGAGTTTTAAATTTATATCGTTTATTATTTAACATATTTTTATTTATTTATTTATTTATTTTTACAACATTGCAATAAAGATATAGATATTTCAAAAATACCAAAACATACAAAGTGTTTACGATGTGAAAATGGAATTTATCCCATCGACGATAAATTGAAAAGCAGTAATGTGTTCACATTCTCAAAACCATTGAACCAAACACTACATAAGTTCTGTCCAAACTACTGTTAAAAAACAGTAACATTATAATTATCAATATCATCACCATCATCCTCTCTGATTCTATGCAGGGCGCACTGTACCCTCCGTGCCCAACCAGGCATATCATCATCTTCATCATATCATATGCCTCCTGTTGTTGCTGCTGTTGTTTCATCCTTGTCTCCTCTTCCATATTGACATCATGATATCGTAACCCTAATCTCTTCTCCTTTCCCTACTTTAATATCTCTATTGTTAACATATTACAATTCATATGCTTGTTGGTTCATTTAACTAACAGAAAACAATATAGACATCAATAATACTCATATTATTTCATAACCGTGTACAACAATATTTTATTCAATAATTTTTTCTGATACACAAAATGACATTACAAAAATTACACTATTACAGTCCCCTTCTACTTTCTTGGAGTCTCCAGCTTAAATTCCTCACCAATAAGCTGTTTCAAATTTGAAAGTTCTACAATAACAAACTCAGATGAGTTCTCAGAATTTGTCTCCAAAACTCTCTCCCTCATTGACACCTTTCCATTATTCACAACTCTCATCACACTCTTATTCTTAGGCACCCCCAAGAAAGTAACCTTTTCAATGATCCATTTTTTATCCAATGCAAATTTTCCATTTGTAACATTTGATCTAACAGAAACACTAGTGTTATTCAATTCACCATAAAATCTAACAAATGTCCATTGATCTTTCGCTTCTAGATCAACAGCCTCGCCATCATCCAAATAAACCTGTCCATAACTATTTCCAGTTCCATTAAAAACAACCACAAGTTCGAATGAGGTGTTTCGCGCTGCTTCCGTTGTCATTGCTTCACCTTGTAAGGCCAAAATGTTACCGTCTCCAACATGCACATTTATGTGATCAGATGGTGCATCAAGTGTGACAGTTTTGCCAGATTCTGCACTCACTGAGTTCGAGAAATTGAAGAGATCAAACCAATTTCCTTTAGGAAAGTATGCATCAACCGTCGTGGCACCGGACTGTAGCACAGGTGAGACTAGAACTCCTTTGCCTAGTAGAAACTGTGAGTTTATTTCATATGTTGCAGCATCCTCGGGGAATGAAAAGAATAACGGCCGCGCAATTGGTGTCCCGTTTTTACTTGATTCGTACATTAGTGTGTAGAAATATGGAAGAAGGCGATAGCGAAGGCCGAGCACTTTTTTAGCTGATGCTGCAACTGAATCCCATAGGTAAAGCTCTTGCCTGTTGGAGTTTTTATCTGAATGATCTCTTGCAAACGGGTAAAAGGCCCCCAACTACATCAAAAACAATAAAAAGTATTAGATCTTGTGGTAAATTTAAGACTACTACTAGCAAATTTTGTGGATGAATGAATGTTTGTTACCTGGATCCAGCGGCGACAAAGTTCTTCATTTGTGTTACCTTGGAAGCCACATATATCTGCTCCAACCATTGGAACTCCAAAGATTCCAAAGTTCAATATTGTTGGAATTGAGTAAGCTAAATCATTCCATGAAGCAGCATTATCTCCTGTCCAATGAGCTGTATACTTGCCAGAGCTTACGAAAGTCGATCTACTCAAAATGAATGGCCTTTTACCAGTTACATTCACTAAGGCCTTGTTTGTTGATTTGGATTCTAACAGTCCATACAAATTGTGAGCATCATACTCAGTGATATTACCATAATGTATCGCTGTTGCTGGCACTGTTCTATCGTTAATTGGTTTTTGACCTCCGTTACTGTTAATTTTGTATGGAGGGTTGTCAAGACTAGAATCTTGATTGTTAGGAGAAGTTATGAAATTAGCTAACTCATTCATGTCAAGCCAAAGACCATCAAAAGCAAGAAGTTCCCTAAACAATTTGATTTCTTCACCCCAATAGTCTTGGCTTTTAGGGTTAAGAAAGTCAGGATAGTAAACTTGTCCAGGCCAAACTTGACCTTGATAATTGGTTCCGTTTCTCTTTATGTAGATATCGGCTTTCAAGCCTCGATTATAGGTTTCATATGTGTCATTGATACCGATACCTGTGTACAAAATTTGTCTCAAATCAATCAAATATGCAACTATTGCTGCTATTCTACAACAGTTGAGTAGAGTAAGTTAAGTTTCAAAGATATTATGGTGTTAGAATAAAGTACCTGGATCTATAATAGGCACATATTTTTGACCATTTTTGTGAAGAGTGTCAACGAAAGTCTTCATCTTATCGAGCGGAAAATTAACAGGATCGAATGTGAAATCTTTATATGCATCCATGTAATCGATATCTGTCCACATAACTTCAAGAGGTATACCAGATTTTGAATAGTTCTGTACCACTTCTGTGATATCAGTTACATTCTTGTAGCCATATCGACACTGATGAAAACCTTCACAAAGAATTAACAACGATGTGGATTAGCATAGGATTTTGATATAACAAATCAGCACGAATAGAAGGACTAAAAAGGAATGAGACATTGCTGGACTTACCAAAAGACCAATAAGGCATAGGAGCAGGCCTACCAATGAGTTCAGTGTACTGTTCCAAAACCAATTCAGGAGAAGAACCAGCAAAGAAATAGAAATCAAAAACACCACCAATCGCCTTATAAATAACACGATCGCCGCTATAAGCAATATCCATTCCATTACTATTAAGAAGCAAAACACCATGTGTGGTTCCATTTTTCACTTTTCCATCAGATGAACCCTTTCTCACATCCAAGTAAAACGGGTGAGAGCCATAAAGGTTCACATTAACACTGGAACTAGGAATATCTGCATTCCAAAGAGTGAAATTTTGGCCTGCTTGCAACTTAAAGGTACTCTTAGTGTGCTCTCCAAAACCATACAGAGAAGATCTGTCTGCAGGTAGAGAGGTAGAAAGCTGCAAGTACTGATCTTTAAACACGAGAAACGTTTCGGGGTTTGAAGGGTCTTGTGGCGAAGTGTTGAAGAGTGTGTCATTGGAGGATTTGCGAGTGATGGTGAATCCAAATGGACTTGTGTTGTTGAGTGTGAAGATAAGGTCTGAATCTGGATGTGTGAGTATGTATGTTGAGTTTTGAGGATTTTCGTCTAGAATATGGTGAGATACAGAAGAAGATGATGATGATTCTCTAGGAATCACTTCTTGTGGAATTTCCCATCTTTGATTATTTGAATCAGTGATCCTTACTCTTAATCTATCCTTGGTCTCAAAACTGCAATTCAGAGTTGAAAAAAAATGTTAATAATTTAATAATAATAATAATAATAATAATAATCATATGATTATGTTTTTTGAGACAAGAAAATAAAAGTAAACTATGA
This sequence comes from Lathyrus tuberosus, assembly GCA_022829125.1. Classification (NCBI taxonomy): domain Eukaryota; kingdom Viridiplantae; phylum Streptophyta; class Magnoliopsida; order Fabales; family Fabaceae; genus Lathyrus; species Lathyrus tuberosus. Next base: position 80,223 of record JALAZF010001079.1, on the reverse strand, counting down.
TTGGTTGGATACCTGACAGTGAGGTTGAGGAGTTGAATATCTGTTCCAAAGACAGACGAGGAATTGATGAGTTTAAGGTTAGCAGTCAATGAATTTGCTGTCGTGTTGGTTACATTTGTGATTGTGTAGCCATAGCCAACTGGTTCATCAGCTACAGTTTGAGATATGACTATGCAAAAAATGAAACAGAAGACTAAGGTTTGAATTCTAGGACTTGTAATCATTTTGATTGTTTTTGATGTGTTTGAGGAAAGAGGGATAGAAAATCTTTATATAAGCGAGCAATAATGAGGTGGCAATAAAATCTATTAAACAATATTTATTTAGTAAATCCAATAAATAATCTATTTAATTGATCAGTTACATACAAAATTAGTTAATGAATCATCATTACATAAAGAAATTATTTAATAGATTGGATTTATTCCATTCAATCAACCAATTTATCTATTTAACAATATGGATTGATACAATCCATCTTATTTTATAAATTTAATGGATCTTACTTTATTTTTTATTTTACTTTTAAAATTTTAAATTTCTTTTTTTTTTGCTTCTAACTAATTTCTTTATTTGCTTTTAACTCATTTTAAGAAAAAAATATTTTATTTTATTAATTTTTTTGCGACAATTATTTTATTTTATTTTAAATTTCACAAAATACTGATTTTATTTTATTTATAATTTTCTCTCTCTTAAATAATTTTATTTTAAAAATTATATAAAAATCTTTCTCTCTCTCTTCACTATCTAAAGATGTTTGTGGTGCGGTTTGAATCGATTTTGAGATAAAAAATAATCCGATAAAAGATAAATTTATACACGGTTGTTCGGTTTTGAATCATTGGTTATAAAAATTTGATCCGATCCGATTCAATTTCATACCATTTGATTTAGATCAATTTTTGAATATTCAAATTAAGAATATATTTTTTATTAATATTAAAAAAAATATATGAATAATAAATTTGATATAATATATAACATATATTATGTTAAAAGTTAATATTACAAAATAATAATAATCACTTATGATTAAAACAAATAAAATATAAAGTTAAATATATTAAGGCTATGTTTGGAAAGATATTTTTTGAGCTTATAGCTTATGTCTTATAGCTTATAAGTTCATATGACAATAAAAGACCTGTTTGGTAACGGTCTTTTCATCACGAACTTATAACTTATTTTATTAGCTTATAGCTTATTTTTCAAACGTTATTTTAAATAGCGTTTTAGTTTATAGCTTATAGCTTATCATTTTTTCTTCCACTTTTATCCTTATTATTTTAACTAAAATCCACTACTATCCTTTATAATTTATTATAATTTAAAATAAAATAATAATTATTAAATATCTTTTATGTCATTTTATTTTATCACCTAATTAAACCGCTAATTTTACAAAACACTTCAATTAGCTTATCAATTATAAGTCATCAGTCATCAACTATAAGATATAAGCTATCAGTCACCAACTATCAATCATAAGCTATAAACTATCAGCTAACTTATCAGTCAACCGCTATTTTTATCAATCAGAGCCTAAATCTAACTAATAAATAATATTAATAAAATAAGTATTGTTTAGTAACATATATATATATATACGTTCGGTTCAATTTGAATCGGTTTTAAAATATCAAACTAAAATCCGACTCGAATAGAATAATTTCTATAAATAAATAAAAACATTCAAACATGTTATTTGTTTTTTTTTTTTTTTTGCAACTTTTGATTTTTTAAAAATAATTTTCCATTTTTACTTGAATCAATTTGGATTTAAGAAGCTTTAATTAGTATAATACAATCATTTCATTGATGGTATGTTGCGCCGAGTTCTTCATGAACCAGTTTTAGCATGTTTTTTTAAACTAGGAAGTGAAAAAAAAAAAAAGAGGTGTTTTTAATGCTAAGTTTTGATGTGTTTGAAGAAAAGAGGATAGAAGGAATAATGAGGTGGCAATAAAATATATTTTAAAAATATCTATTCGGTCAAACCAATAATCAATCCATTTAAGTTATCAGTTACATAAAAAAGTTATTTAACGAATTAGATCCAATTTATTAATTACTTAAAAAGTTATTTAATGGATTAAATCAAATCCATTTCATTTTATAAATTGAATGATTCATATTTTATTTTTAAAATTTTACAAAAATAAATTTGCTTTTAACTAATTTTAAGAAAAATTTATTTTATTTAAATCATTTTTTACATCATTTTTTTTTTAAATTCACAAAAATATATATTTTAAATATCATATAAATCTTTCTCTCTCTTTTACACACACACAACTGATATGATTGTCGATCTCAGATACAGCTATTCTTAGTGCAATAAATTGAAAATTTTACTCCATACCCCACAATTATATCCATACCCCTACGAATTAAATTTTTAGACAAAAATACCTTTGTACAAATATCAATAATTTCAAATTCTTCACTTTTTTCCTCATTTCATCCCAGTCAGAGCGGTAAAAAATTCTAAATCACGCTTGACTTCCAGAAAACCCAAGCACAAGACTTCTGGTTCATAACTTTTCACACCGGATAACTAGCAAGTGAATTTTCCTGTTTGTTTTTTTAGTTATTTCGCACCGGATAACTTGGCATTGTGTTATCCGGTTTATATAATTTCCACACCGTATGACTTGATGTCATGTTATCCGATTTACAAGTTTTTTCATACCTGATAACTTGGATTCATGTTATCCGGTTCCTTTAAGCCCTATTTGGAAATCTTTATCTGTAGTTTTCTGCTTTGTTCTTGATAATTGATTTTTTTAAGTGGCTCGCTTTAGAGGACGCGATAGACACATTTATCGACGATACGCTGATGGAAGGACAATTCGACAGCAGTCGAATCGAAAAGATGATCAGATTGATGCACCTGCACCTGTTCGTATTCCTATTCCACTGCATCCACCATTTCCTAGAGGATCGTCTGATACGTCACTTTTGGTGAGGTATCAGAACCACGTCGCTCGTCATCTGTGGGGCGGCGAAGTAAGTCAATCTATAACCTTTCAACGTTGAATAAAATTTAATTTTAATTATTTATGTATGATGACATATATTATGAATTATTTTCAAGAGAGAGTTCTGAAGAAAGTGCTGAAGGTTGCTGCACATGGCAACAAATTGATTGGATGGGTTCCTCATAGTCTCCCACCAGCGATTGAGTTGTGGGTATCTGCTTCTGGTCTATCCTCTCTGTAGAGAACCAATTTATCGAGAATAGATCAGAACTTGTTATCTGCATTTATTGCGAGGTGGCACCCCGAAACATCATTCTTCCATATGTTGTTTGGAGAGATGACTATTACACTGGACGATGTTTCTTGCCTGCTTCATATACTATGTAGGCGGAGTTGTGTAACCCTGCAGAAGGGTTCACTGACTCAGATGCTATTACTCAGGCTATTTGTCGGATGAGTGTTCCGCTGGACGAGGCAGCTGAAGAGATTCGTGTTTGCAGAGGTCCCTATTATAGGCTAGATTGGTTAAAGAAGATATTTGTTCGTTAGCGAGCTGAGAGCAGATATGATTGTGTAGCTAGAGCATGTATGATGTTGTTACTAGGCTGCACTATTCTTACTGATAAGACCTTTACTCTTGTAGAGGCAAAGTATTTACCACTATTTAGGGACTTGTCTAGACGTGGTAGATACTGTTAGGGGGCAGCTGCACTGGTCACACTTTACCGGAGATATGCTTCCTATTGCAGTTGCAGATAGCTTGGGGGATATGCCTCTCTACTACATGTACAAATGTTTTATTTTAATTTCATTTAGACCTGTATTAGCTTATTTATAATACTTTTAATTGATAATATTCATGGTGTGTAACATTGTTGGATTCATGAGTATTTTCCAACTGTTGGCAAGAGAGGGTTTTCGAAGATGGCTGGTATTAGGAGTCCACTTCCTAGGGCGATGAAGTGGATGTACAAGCAAGGCACGCAGAAGGTTGATGAGGTAAGGGTTGTGTTGGATGAATTGACACTTGCTGATGTCATTTGGTGCCCTTTTCAGAATCACAGACAACATCGACCTTTTGATGATACTTGCTTGTACAGGGGTGGCAGGCAATGGTACGGTACTACCATTCTTTATTTACCTGACAGATGTTTGCGTCAGTTTGGATATAGACAGTACATACCATCTCCTCCTCCTGATGTTGATACACTTAATGTGGATTTTGAGTGGGTTACATATAATGTGAGCGTCATGAACATGATTCGTTCGGCCGAGTTTGCCGATACTCTATATGATGCGGTGGCTGATTACTTAAATTGGTACTATAGAGTGTCACATCCTCGTTTGGTACCACCACCTCGGGGGGAGGCCAGAAAGGTTAGAGAGGTCCTTGTTCCTGCGTTTGATGATGGACCGTCAGATTCGAGGTTGTTATATATTTCACATGAGCTTCGTCGTTATCTGCATCGTCACGAGGCGGAAGAGGATGACGATGATTTTGCTGAGGTCTTTCGAGCACTACGTATAGCTGAGGGTGGACCGGTACCTCAGGGCGGACCGATAACTTATGTTAGTGAAGACGATGATGCTTGATGTATTATTTTATATTCATACTTATGTAGTATTATTTAGACTTATATAGTATTCACCAGACTTATGTACTGCTCTATTATGATTTATATTTATGTAGTATAATTCAGACTTATATTATGATTGATGTTGTATACAAAACATAGTTAATACAAACCAAAATATAACATGAAGTCAATCGTCAACACAAACCAAAAAATAACACGAAGTCAATCGCCAATCCAAAATATAAAAAATCAAATTACAATCATAAAATAACATGTTTTGGGACCACAGGTGTAAGTTGTTGCCAATGTTGTAGCCGTCCAGCAAATCATATTATCCAAGATGTTGCATATGCTATGCGATGCTTCTTCCAATCTACCGTGACCGGTGGCAAAGGAAATCCTTCATTCATGTTTACCTATTAAGAAAATTAATAAGTAAGACGTAAATCATAAATAAGTATTTAATATAAAAAAATAAAATATTTACCTGAACCCAATGATTTGAGTTTACAAAACCAATGCAGTAAATGGACACATTAGGATTATATGAAGTCGTAATAGGAAAGTAACTCAAACTAGTAGCACTTAATGAGACAAGAATGACGTTATACCAATTTGTTATCACATAACCCATTTCTGGTAGTGTCATCCACTTATCTACTGGCTAGGAACCTAAATATGATATCAACAAGGATTCTCTTACTTTTGTTAAGCGACCTCCAAATAACTTCTCATAAAGACTATTTCTGGAACCTTTGATTTCATAATCCAAATCATGACGAACCATTGACCAACCATCCTCATCATATCCATGCAATGATGCAATGGCTCTAAACCCACAATTTCCATCATCCTTAACATCAACAATGTCATCAATAAATGGTCTGATATGTTTTGGAAATTGTACAATTTACCTATTAGATGGTTTCTTCTTTGACGTTTGGGATAACTGTGAACATGGTCTCTTTGAAAATTTTTGAGAACTACTGTGTGCTTGATCAACATACTCATGATATGAAGGATCACGATAAACATCATATCCCACAGGTTTTTTTCCTTTTCTCCTCACTCCTCCTTTGGTCTTTATTTTTTCAGGCGGCGGTACCATCTTTGTTGTAGTGGGGTAAGCAATTTCAGACACCCTAATTTTTAGTGCTCTCTTTTCTGCCACATCTAATGACCTGGACCTTTTCCACAGTGCATCAATTGCATTGGTAATGTCCACCTCTGCTCCATCCTCTGTATCTACCTCTTGTTCACCTTTCATGTTGAGCTTCCTCCAATGTATATGAATAACATCAATTCGTATTGATTCACCACTTAATGTGTATCTCCCTAATTCACAAGCACAAGGTAACCTGTATACTTTTCTATGACTACACCCACATACTTGGGTGTTTGTACCAACCATGTCAACCCTGTGCCACTCTTCAGCAATGTGTCTCAAAGCTGCTATAGATACTGATCCACGCAAATTCACATAAAATAGACTAGTGTGTGCATGCTCAACTTCATAAAAAATCTTATGAAATGAAGCTTTAATATTGCTCAATTGCACTTTGATGTTCCCATTCATAGCCTCCCAACATTTGCACATAACACCTAAACTGTTCTCCAACATCTGCTTCAGTTTCCAATGCGCAGACTCAGCCCTAACAAAAAAAAAGGTCCAGTATCATTAATATTAAGATAAACAAACTATGGCTAAAATAAAACACCTTACCTATTAGTTGTGATGTTACCCAAATGCAACACTTTATTGATCCAAGCTTCAACAAATCTATGCCTGTGAGGCGTCAACCATGTGTCTATCACATAATAAAAAAATGGTCTAAAATCCACACATGCATGCTTAAGCTGTTGCAACTTTTGATGGTACTCCACCTCATCATTATCCCTTACAAGTTCATGCCATATCTTCTCTATCGGGTCTCTTATATCATTCACAACAAACTCCTTGCACTTCGCTTTCATATTCTTGTTGATGTGAAATCGACAAAACATATTAATTGTCGTTGGAATACTTTTTCAATTGCTTTCATCAAAGCAAGATCTCTATCCGTTAAAATCACTTGTGGCCATAACCTTTGCTCAGTGAACATTTGTTTCAACTTATCTAATACCCAACACAAAGTCTCTGTTTGTTCAGATTCCATATAGGCAAATCCAACAGCAAATGTTAACTTAGTTGATGTCATACCAACTACTTCAAACAAAGGTTGTCTGTACTTATTTGTTTTGTAAGCACTGTCCATAATCAACACAATAGGAAACATATTCAACAACTTTACTGATTTTGGATGCGCCCAGAAGACATCTCTCACAACTTCAGACTCATCTTTTTTCCTACTACAATAAACATAATCAAAATCCTCTATCAACTTAAACAACTGTTGCATTTACGTTCTAGATCCCCTGATGTCTTTCTGAATCTTACTCTTATGTTTATATATTTGAGTTATTCGAGTCACATTCTCCGGATCTCGTTCTTGAAATGACAACAATATGTGTCTTGGTGGAACACGACGATTTGACAAATCAATAATATCTTGTTGGTCATCAGCATTAAGTCGACTTACAAACGCATGACCTTCAAATATATCAGGTAAACGATGGTTGTGAAGTCCACATTTTACGTCAATATTCCAACCAGAACCATCTTTAGAAGGTGTTGACCTAACTTTGAATGGACAACCACATTTCTTGGTAGCACTTTGTGTTTCACTATCTCCTTCTTTGTATTTTCCACCTCTATCACAACCAAATATGACTCTGTCACTTCTTTCTCTCTTGCTAGTTTTGATGTCTGAACAAGTTATTATAACAGTGACTCTATTTCTAATTCCAACCTCCCTAATCCACCTATCGCCTCTTCTTGTGTAGCAAATTTTTCTGTAGTCGAGAATATCTCCGTCATATTTACAAATGTCTGGTTTTGGTCGCATATCATCAAAGGAATGTCCATGTCTCTTAACATAAGTAACAAAAATGAATTAAAAAAAAAAAAAACACGATTCAGAGCTCTTATGGGTAAGATATCCGGTTAAGAATATTACTAAACCGGAACACTTCAAGATTAGTTTTCCAGATCTATAAAAAATTCAAATCGGATCACTTGTATCAATGTTATCCGGAGCTTTTATGTCATTCAAAATCAAACCGGATAACTAGCATACAAGTTATCCGGTTTGATAATGATACGAACCAGATTTTTTTACCTGTAGTTATCCGGTTCTTTTCGTGTGCTTCCAAATAGTTGTTTTTTTACTCAATTGACTGTGCAGTAAAAAAGTAAACAAATAAATAAATAAAAATTAAAAGAGTAAAATTGGAATATTTGCAAAATTGTAAAGATAGAATATAATTGTGGGGGTATGGGGTAAAATTTTTCAATAAATTTCATTGATGATGTTTTAGGCCGACCATGAGCGCAATGTACACAAAGCTTGACCATCTAGTTTGAAGATTCCAAGGTAAATAAAATGAAAGTTTCTAATTAAATAAAAGCACTTAGACCATCTAGTTTGAAGATTCCAAGGTACAATCTCTAGATTAGAAAAGCTTGATAATCAAACATAGATCAACAATCTAACCAAAGTTTAAACCATCCTTTAACATGAGCAATCTTAGTGGAAATGGAAACAATAATCCTGCATAAAGAGAGATATAGATTCCAAGATAATGAACAAAAGCTCCCATGAGAGAGTCTCTAAAGTCTCTTTAAATACAAACATAAATGGAAAGATTGTGAATTCTATGCACCATTAGCGTCACATTTAAACTAATGCATATGAGAGTCGTCTCACACTTTTAAAAAGCCCTGTATAAAAATATAAAATTAATTTCATTTGAGTCGTAAATTATTTATAAGAGATCTTGTTTAAATCTGAATGATGTGTATGAAGACCATTTTTATCATAGTTTATTTATGAAAAAATGTAAGGTCTTGTGTTGTAGGTCATCATGCACGACCTCAAAGACGTCCTTGCAAATGCGGAGCAATCTAGTTAATTTTAAGAGCAGTCGGAGTACGACAAGTAAAATATTTTTTATTATTATTTGGAATTATTGAATACAAGAATGTGTGCTCTTTAGACATATTTGTGAATAAAAAAAATTCTGTTTGATTGAGCATCGATAAACCAAATCCCATTCTTGTAAAATTAAATATATCAAATAATGTTAGGAACCGATGAAAATGTTATACAAAAAGAAGATTATACATCGAGTTAAGGTCAAAAGTCTCTAAAAAATAATTAAAAACTAATTTCATATGTGTAAAACAAAAAAGCATTTGAAAAAGAGATGATGAGTATCTTCGAAAGCATTGGTGCAAATGGTCCAACAAAAAATCATTAGTGAAACCCATATTTATGAAATTATCATCATAGACGAGACATTATAAATGATTTTCTAAATTGTCAATGTTTTGACAGGAGATATCACATTATACCAAACTGTCTTTTCCCATCTAACAAGCTGATTTGATGTAACATTAACATTATAAACATCTTTTACAGTGTGTTTAGAATAAGTGAAATAGCTGAGAGAAAACTTGCTGAGAGAGAAGTTGGTAAGAAATATAGTATTTCTTCTGCTTAGTTTGAATAGAAACAGAGGAGATAGAGAGATAAAACATATGGGGCCTAGTGCTTTTCATCTTCTTCTCAAACTAGCGAAGAAGGAGGAGAGATTTGTGTATTTCTTTTTCATTTTCAGCTTTGTCCTTGCTTTAGCCTTCTTTCCACTATACTTTTCAGTTTAATTATTTTGCAATTACATTATATTGTATCAAGATACTATTTGTTTTTTTAAATATTAATTTAATAACTTTTAAATAAAAATAATATTAAAAGCAAATAAATAATAATATATAATAAATCAAATAATTTAATTAAGTTATATCTTAGAGATAAATATATTAATACTATTTAACTGCATTATATTAATTAAAAATATAAGTGAATTTAAATTTAATTGATTAATCTTTAAAAATAAATAAAATTTTAATTTAATTAATTAATAATTATATTAAGTTTGATAAAGCTAAAATTAAATGATTTTTCATGAATATATAAATTAACATAAATTTTATATTAATTTTTAGTTAAAGGGTATTTTTGTCATATTCAAAATAAAACACACTTCTTTCTCTTCTATTTCTCTTCTATTTTATTTATACCAAACAATATCTAAAATCTACTCTATTTCTCACATACGTCTATCTTCTTATACTATTTCTCACTTCTTTCTCTCTTCACATTCTTTTCTCTATGCCAAACATAGCAAACTCTCTAGAGAGAGTAATTCTAAACTAAGTGGTCTTTATCAAATGTAAGAGAAATGATACATATAAAGATATAGTTGATTACCAATCAAAATAGACTACGAACCATTGTGAATATAATTTCAAACCTTAACATCTAAGCTACATCGCACATATTCACAGGAAAGTACAAATCATTAACAATCAAATTATCACTCTAGTTGTCAATTGTCATTAAGAATCACATTGTCAATCTAAAAATGTCATTATTTTTAGATCATAGTGATTTGGTCGTGAAGAAAATTTATGTGGAACCCCATATTATAATCCGGGTTACAATATATTCTCTTCCATCAAATATCTAGGTAATATTGTAGATCAATAGATCAATACAAAAAGAATGCATCACCTAAGTTTCTTAGGCACCACGTGAAATTATTTTTTTACCCCCTAATTTCGGATATGCACATCCGGACGCACCGTATCCTTAAAAAATAAGAAGTTGTTCCGGATGTGCATATCCGGAATACCTCCGGATCTGTATATCTGGAAAAAAAAAGCTGATATATTTGAAGCTGCATGATCACTCCCCCTTCCCATTCTCAACATTTCTCCTACTACACTCACTCTCACCAACTCAAAAAATCATACTTCATCAATCCCATTTCCCACTTAAAAAGTTCAAGTTTTTGGTGCAACAAATCAAAGGGAGCAAGGAAAGACTGAATTTCAGGTAAACATTCAACTTCATCTACTACATTGCTCACATTATCAATCTACATTTTTGAAAAAATAAGTTACGCTGCTTCCGGATCTGCACATCCGGAACGAGAGCATGCACATTTCCGGATGTGCACATCAGGAAAAATGCCTAAAACTAATTAATTTAAATTTTCAGCATTTTTGAATATATTTTATTTATATATATTAATGGCAAAAGAATTAGTTGCGCCGATTTCCTCCAAAAATGAAGGCATGCTCGTAAAGTCGGTTGATGTCGGCGGTGACTTTAACAACAAGCAAGACTTTGATGATCGTGAAAGCATGATCGCATACATTCTTAGGTCACGCGGTGAGAATTGGATACCATAGTTATTGGTTAACTAGGATCACATTTCTTTTATTTCGCCACCGTCTTTGATTTATCCAAGGGAAGGAAGAAAGATCGAATTACCCACAATGCAATGCAAATGCAAACTAAGATTCTAAGGTTCGGGGGTTGGTTATACCTAGGGAAGGTGTTAGCACCCTAGATATCTGTAGTACTCTACATGAACCTCTTGTTTTATTATGTTATTTGTTTTTTTTGTTTGCTAAGAGTTTAAGGGTAGGTGACCTAGAATTCTATTCCTAAGTGTGCTCGACAAGATATCGCATCTTGTGCCTACATATCCTGTCGGGAAAAGGAATCAGAGCACTTGTAGTTCCTCTCTGAGGAATACTAAAGTTTGTTTAAAAGTTTAGGAGAGAAGATGAGTCATCATCCTAAGAAACCACCACAGGTTTTGAAATTTGTTTGTATTTGTGGGGTATGGGATTGTATGTCCCTTCTTTGAGATGATTCACACTTAATTCTCTTGTGTGGAGAATTAGGTGAGCTAAATATTGATTGTAAAATCAAAATTAAGGGGGACTAACTTAGGAAGTCTATCCTAAAGTTGTCTAATAAACTTATCTTAAAGGTATCGAGACTTATACGGAAGTATGATGCAAATGGTGATGCACCATGCACAATAATTTGATTATCATGCATGAGATTTTCCCTTGGATATTAATACGATTAATTATAACAAGTTTTAGCGATGGTCCTAGCAAAGTGGTGCTAGTCTCGTGTCTAGTGACCAAAGGTTGGTAGCGATGCCCTAAGGCGATCGACTTACATAGGTGAAAGATGGCTCGACGTTGGATCGAGATTTTTATATTTTTGAAAGGTTTAAAGTACAAAAGCAATGCATACATCATACATAATGATAAACAAAAGCAATAGCAAAGCATAATATCAATCAAGTTCTAGCCTAATCCATACAAAGGCAACCAAGCGCGGGGAACGGCTTATTAGGAAAAAGAGTTTTGAACTAATAAAAGGGAAACTAATAAAAGTTTTAATATTATTTTTATTTTTAAGTTATTAAATTAAAAAAAGTTATTATTAATTTAAAGAAAAGAATAAAGTTAAGGTTTCTTATTAATAAAAAAAAGCTTTAATTAAAAAAAAGTTCTTGTTATTATTTAACTTAAAGTTAAATTAAAAAGAATTATTTAAAGAGGAAAAAAGAGTTTTTCTTATTAATAAAAAAAAGAGTTTTAATTTTAGTGTTTTAATGAATAATAGCTTTTATTATAAAAGATTTTACTAATTTGAGAAAAAGTTTTAACAAGAGTTTTTTAAATCAAATAGTTATTTATTAACAAAATAACATTTAGAAAAGAGTTATTATTTTTATCTAAAAGGATTATTTGAGGGTTTCTAAATGTTTATTTTTTTAAAGAATTAGTTATGTTAACAAATTCTAAATATTTGAAAAAAAGGTGAATTTCTGAATTTATTTATTTTAAAAAAGGGGGTTAATTAAAAGAAAAAGATTTTAAAACGGAGGGTTCAAGTGTTGCAAGGGAGAGAAGGTCCATCGTGGACCCTCAGATCTCAACCTTGTGATGTGTGTGCATGGTGATTGGATTGGTGAGATAATGAGGGTGCATATAGGATCATAAAGACAAAACAAAAGAAAGAAAAACAAAAGCTCTCCTCTCTCGTTCTCAGTATCTCTCTCGCCGTGTCCTATTTTAAAACAAAATAGGGTTCTTGGAACCCTAATCTGCACCGCCGCTACCTCTCGTTCTCACTCTCCACTCTCTCATCATCTTCTCTCTCGATCAACAAATAATAACCCTAAACCCACACAGCCCAATACCCCAATTCACTATTGATCGTACCTGGATCAGACAGTATTTGGTGGCCAGCAACGTCTTGTGGACTTTAGCTCCGGTGAGGTTGGAAGACGGCCCGGGGGGGGGTGTACCTGCAAGGTACTTCGACCCTCAAGTAAGGTAAGGTTCACAAGTAAAAGCAAGTACAAGGTTAGAGAGTAAGAGAGTGTGTAACCTGACCCTCTCAAGTGAGAGGGTATTTATAGAGAGCCCCCAGCGCGGGGCCAACGGTTACTTGCATTGGACTGGAATGCCAGGCCCAATCCAAGTAACTGCCAGGGCTTACGTGGCGTAGTGAAGACCAGCACGTGGTCTTCTCCCTGGGGTAACCGCTCCTAGATCTCCGAAATTAGGGCAGACCGATTCCATCGGGAGTGGGCGGTTACATGAGAACGTGTCCTCGCGGGGAGGAGTCTTGCGTGTCGGGGAGAGACGTGTCCTCGCGGGGAGGACTCTTATGTGCCGAGGGAAATGGCCCCACGTGGAGAAGAACACCTGAGTGTCGAGGAGGAGTGAGCCCGAATGGGGATAGCGTCTCTGCCCGACGCCCTATATTGTGCGCGTGCCCGACGCTGTTGAGATGGGCCTGTGTTCGGCACGGGTCGCTCTAAGGGGTATTTGCTGGGCTATCCCAGGACGTGGGTTGGGCCTGCTCGATCTAGGGGCAGACCCCGGCCCAGTCCAGAACAACTATGCTTCAGAGGATTTATATATTACAACAATCATAAGTAAAGCAGAAATAAAATAAAAGGCCGGAGAAGGATTTGATATGCGTTCTGCAGTCAACGCGGAAGTGGTACGTGGTGATGCTACTCGTGGCGTAGGCGTCATCTTCGAAGGTGATTCCCTCTACTCTACTCCACTCTCCTTTGTATTGGTTATCGTTGCTCCTTTTTGTACTAGTTATACTCTCTGTCTCCACTTGTCTGCTGTGCTGATGTGTGAATATGAACTCTATTTTTTTTGGGAACTTGCAATGTGATTGATGATTTTTCTTGCGATGTGTGTGGATGTTGCTCTTGATTTTTGTGTGTGTATTGATCAGGTCTAATGCTTGTTTCTGCTGTGATTTGATGGATGGTCAATATATAATTCAAAATTGTTTGGTTGTATGGATATTGAATTGGTGAATTGTTTGAAATGATACGAATTTGTGAGATGGAGAATGGTTTGGTGAGGCTTTTGGTGTAATGTTGAAAACTGATCGTGATTGGGTCCCCACTCTGTTCTCAATGGCACTCTTTTTATAATCAAGTTCTGTTGATTTTTCTAATGACTGGCAATGAATTCTTTTCCAACTTTGCATGAACAGGCCTGCGTTGGTTTTGGAAATGAATGAATGCCATGTGATTTGGTTTGGAACAAATTTCTCTTATTTTGGAATTGTTTTGGAAATGAATCAAAATCGTGTTTTCATGTTTTGAACTTGTCCAATCGTGACTTTCCAATTCAATTGTGCTCATATTGATGATTAGGGATTCATGTCATTTCTGCTCCGTTCAAATATGATTCTGGATTTATGAGTTTCCAATTTGGTGTGTGCTTTTGTGGATCGCATTGATTACTGATGATTTCATGACTTGAATAGTCTTGATTGTGTCTGAGTGCTCATGATGTTGAGAATTAATACCTGCTGCAATCATTCTTTCCGTTTCCCTCACGTATGTTGATGATTTCCTTTTTGGTTACGATTCAAAAAAAACTTCCATAAACTTTCTTCTTCAATTTGTCAGGTTGAGCGAGTTCCTGAACTTGATGTTACGAACAAAACTGCTGCGGACGGTAGAGTTTCATCACCGTTTTGTTGTGTGATCATTTGACCTGTTAACATTAGATACTAATGACTGATAAGCTGGTATTGGATCCCCCAAATATTTCTGCCTCCTCATTTCCATTCTCACTAATTGCACTTGCATAACTTGACACTTCCTTCCTTTGCTTTATTGTATTGTCATTGGTTTAGTTCTTTGGATTTATGCAGGTGAGATTGAGAAGAAAATAACTAAAATACTAAATAGGCCAATTGAAGATGGAGATTAGGGAGCCTCTGCAAATTTCGTATCGAACTTGGCTAGCCACTTGTAAATGCAAAACGCCTTATTCTTGCAATGGTATGCTTCTTTTCCATGCTGGCTAGTTTTAATGATGGTTAGAATGCGAAATCGAACTTGGGCAGAGAATGTTAATATGCCGTGGTGATATTGCCATATACTTTAAGAGATTATCCAAAGTGTTCACATGGTCACGATGTCTTACCAATTATTTCAACCTTTTTGCAGTTAATTGCTATTGCTCAGAGGATGGCGGAGGGAACACTGGTTGAGGAGTGGAAGATCCTCCTCCGTCAGAGTCGAAAAGTCGCATTGCCTTAACTGTATTCTCTGTATAGGTTATCCTCAAGGTAGAAAGCTCTTTTCCTTTCTTTAATCTTTCATATAAAATCTTATGACATTCTTGCTACATCTTCTTTGGGTGAGAAGTCCATGGCCTTTGAATTAATCTATTGCATTTGGCACTTAAACTCGACCACTTTTTCGTTGCAGGTATCTCCCGACCAGATTGCTTGTCTGTAAGCTTCATATTCATAGCTTCGAAAGGTTGCAGGCGTATAACAACTCAATTCCACCCTGCTTCTGAAACTTGAAAATATCTCCAGGTGCCTCCTTGCACTGAACCCATATGTCTGTTTTTCTTGATTCTAGTGCTTTCCTACTTTTAGTATGAAAGGAACACCTTCCCAACTTTCGTTTTGTACTCGTAAAATAGCAGATAACGTTGTACTTTGCTTTGTGCAGGTTCTGAGACCGCTTGTTAATAAACTTGGAGCTGCGTTAAAAGTCTTGCAATATTGAATTTGAACTTTGTAAGAATAACTAATCAATTGGAACAAAAGTCTTGGACTCCACTTTGATAACTTTTAGTATAAACTTGAATCGAGACTTTTATCCAAACTCAACAAAATTGAACTTGATATTGTAAACTTGCGACGAATCAAAGGTCTTGCACTTGCATTTGGGAGATCAAACCTCTACTTCCTTCCCAAATTGGACTCTCCTTGATGGACCCTTACTAAAAAATGAAGAGCAGACACATGTCATCTTGTGATATAATTTTGCCACACAACCAGTGACCATCTTCTAGGGATCCATCAGAGGGTATAAGAACATAGTATTAATGTGGAAGGAAAACTGAGGGGTCTAAAGGAAGAAAAGCTTGGTAATGATTTAGGGATAAAAAGGTGAGGGTACAATCTCACTGGACCAGAGATCCTCCACAATCACACACACAACACAGCCTTTAGGATCTCAAATCTTCTGCGGCAGCACCTGTAACACCCCCTTTCTATACCCCCAAATAATCACATTTAATCATTTAGGCACATATTAAAAATTTCGTCAGAGTATAATTATAAACATGGTATAAAAAGAGGTACGTCACATTATACATTACATTAAAACATACAACACCTGCTCATCATTGATATGCAACAATGAGGTAACTTTGCAACAGAGGAACTTTGTCCTTACACCCATATCTCAATATTTAGAATAAAAGCGGAAAATCTAAACATTGAATAACATCAAACATATATACATATATATACATGCGTCATCGAGTATCATCCATCAACATAATTCATGTTTACATAAACATTCATCAGCAAGATACATATACAAATGTATCACAAAAGAATCATATACATCCTAGCTACCCGGTGCTACATATTAGAGCCAACCGACCAAAAGAATGAAGACACGCTTCACAAAAAGACCTCCAGTATACCTACTCTGCAATGCCTCATAGAGCATCATAAAACAGCAGAAGGGTGAGAAATATTATCATAATAACAATGCATATAATTATATATATCTTAACATAAAAATACACATATTCCACATTCTCACCACAATTCATCAAAACTCACCCATATACATCACAATGTATATATATATATATATATATACAACTAAGCATATTCATCATACATACTTTCGCAATTCTCAATCATTCCACATAAACATACCCATTCATATTTATTCATCAATGCACAAATACAAAGATGATAAATGCAAATCATAGAGACCGACTCACGACTCTATGCAAATGCAATGCGGTACCGACTCAATCATCATTAGTTCACTCAAGAACTCTACTGGAACCATCGCTCGTTACCAATGTAACTCCCCGTCGGGCCTACGATGTTCACCCATTGCTCACACCCCACATGGGCACACAATGTTTAGGATCGCTCACACCCCACACGGGCACATGACCCGATCGCTCACACCCCACACGCGGGCACATGATCCGATTGCTCACACCTCACCTAGGCACACAATCATTTGTAATCATCGCTCACACCTCACATAGGCACACGACGATACAACGGATTCTCATTAGAATCACTCAACACAAGAATGTACCTCATTATGCTTCACATGCAAAATGACTCAAGACATTCTTGAAATGCATACATATTCACAATATATTGATGCATTCATCTCATACAATCACATACAATCTATATACATTCACATCAATGCACTATTGTATGATTCACATTCAAACACACAGTCAAAACGGTAAAAGTCGCTAAATAACACTATTCCCGACTTTTCCGACTTATTTAATCGGCTAACAATTTCCAATTCATCATAACCATATAGTACAGCTCAATAGCTTCACAACGATACCAAGAATGTAAAAATCGGCCAAACGGAACAAAAGTTACGGACGAAAACGAAAAACACATTTTGAAAAATCACATTTTTACACTTCTCCTGCCCATACGCGTACCACCACATGCCATACGCGTATGAGCAGAAGCTCATTTTTCCCAAAGTTCACGTGTAAAAGTCCGTACGCGTAATGCCCAAGCCCGTACGCGTATTGCCCTGAAATGCTACGCGTATCATACGCAAATGGGCAGATGGCCGAGAAAACAAGCAACCCATACGCGTATTGGCCCATGGCTCGCCCACCATACGCGTATTGCCAAGGTTCATACGCGTATGAACATGCCCCATACGCGTATGACCTAGAAAAACCAGAAAAATTTTCTGCATAATTTTTGCTTACGGGTTCCAATCCAAAACACCCCAAATCTCACCTACACACCAGAAAATCGCCAATACAATGTCCCATAACAAGTATCTATCATATACCAACATTTATAGACACTAACAACATGATTTCAACCACAATTAATCGATTTCCAAACAATTTAACCAAATATGGGTTTATACCAAAAACTCAGAAAAATCCACCACAAACACAATACAATCATACATAACGATACACATTGATAAGATAATAAAATTTCACACCCTTACCCGGATTCCAAACTCGCTAAATGATCGTTCTTGATGATTCTCTAGTTTTCCTCTTTTCCTCTTCTCTTCTCTTCCTCTTCTTTCTTTCTATCTTTTTTCTTTCTATTTCTCTCTCTTTTTCCTTTCTATCTATTTTTCTTTCTTTTCTATTTCTTTTCTCTCAAATACAATTAATTCATTTTCTCACATAATTCTACACTTAATCATTTTTCTAACAATTTTTACTAAATTTATAACTTACCAATAATTGAGAAATGTCTAAAATACCCTCCATTATAATTTCCCCGAAAACTCTCAAAACGGTCAAATATCATAACACATTAACATAGCATATTAACATACCAATTCCACAAATAAAATAATTTAGGGTTAATACCTATTTTCCCCCTGCCATATGAGCGTGTTTTGAAAAACCCCCCTGCGAAAAAAAAAGTTGCAAGACTGACCTTAACAAATTTTAAAAGTTTTGATTTAAACCTTTGTCAGGCCACATCATCAAAAATGCTTATGTGGCAATCATTTTTTTAATTTTTAATTGGAACATATTGCCACATCAATTAATTAGGACATGCAATGACTATTTTACCCTCAGCACTTTTTCTTTTTTTTTAAATTTTTTTTAATTTATAAATTTTTTATTTATTTAATTTTTTCTTTAATTAATTTTTGTATTAATTTTATTTATTTAAATTATCAAAATATTAAACTTGGACCTAAGCCCATTCCTACCCCTTTTGGTGTAAGCTCATTCCTACCCCTTTTGGTGTAATTTCATTTCAAATTGATGAGTGTGTGTTTGATATATAAACACTACTAGTATTTTCAATACTTTCGATGTGGGACTTATATTACACCCAAACCCACTTAATCAAGTTACAAGCCACAAGCAAAGAAATATCAACTGCAAATATAGGTCACTAATTTCTAAACCAAAAAATTCCACATTCAACTTCAACTCCACATTTCACCTGCAATGGAAAATCAAGTTCAGAAATCACTCATGAATTTGCTTATACCTGACACCTCCCATATCAGTCATGAATTTGCTTAAACTAAATACAAGCTGAAAGATTGGAAGCTTTTGTATCATAGTTCTGTTAATGGTCTTTGTTTCATAGTTCTGTTAAATCTTTTGAAAAACAAATATGCATCTTTACAACAATTGAGTCCAATGTAAACTAGAAATTAAAAATAATAAAATAACTATTAAATTAAATATTTGGCACAGTTTATCGAACTGTTTATCTTCCGCCATGTCAAGAAATGCTTGCAATCTTAAGGCTTCGCTGTAGTACATCATCCCTCTAACTGTAACAAATATGATAGTAATTATAAAAAATAAAAAATAGTACGAAAACCGAACCTGTTCTGCCTAGTGTCTGTCCCCTGAATGATGCCCACAATCTAAGCTCTTCTAATTGTTTTCATCTTCTAAATTCTTCCGGTTTTCACAACACAGTCGTTCCAAAAAGTTTTTCCATTCATCTATTTAAATTTATATGATAAGCTATGAGGTGAGTTCCAAACTTCAAATATAATGTTTAGTATAACTTCAAATATAATGTTTAGTATTGCATAAGCAAATTCTTATTTGTAACAACCTGGATATATCTTTTGCATGTAAAAGATGATGGAGTCCTCTTCTTTTTCTGAACCAAGCTCCTTCATAGAAAAATTGATGTCCTCCATGTAGTGTGGGGTTATAACACTATCAAATCATGCTATATATCAGAGTTCTGTGACTGAACTATAGAAATACAATAGTGTTTGTTGAATGCTTATTTAATAGTTAAATGTTTTTATGTTAGTTATTACAGAAAGTTTATTTTTAGTTTGATGCGTCATGAACTCGCTTGATCTGTCATGAACAAGCTTGATTATGTTAGTATAATAAGAAAAGTAGAGTTCACATACATATGCAAGATGTTATTTCTCATTACTATATGTATGCATGTGCCGACATTTACACATGAATATTAAAACTAGTCCTTAAGAAATGGAGAATGACAAGTATGCATCATTGAAGTAATAAATAAGAACTACCTTTTCCATCGAAGGACCTTCTGGCAAGGGAAAATGGATACAACTTTCATTGGAAAAGGGAAAGGATTCACTATTATTGGTTAAAGAAAGTGGATGATGGGACTGTAAAGGAATTGTTTTGTGTTTGTTGGATTGGTTCATGAAGAGGTAGAAGTGGTGCTTTGAGAATGGGTGATGATGGAGTTTGTTCTTCAAACATGTTGGGATGGAGAAAACAATGGTGGAGTTTGTTCCACATCGGATAGTCTTGCAATGAATTTAGTGTATATATTACTTACATGTACATTAAATTGTAAATGAAATATCACATGTGCCAAAAACAATGGTGGAGTTTGTCTTGTGTCTATTGGTTGATGCTCAATTTAAATAATTTTTAAAATAACAATTTGAAAAAAAAAAGTTATTTGATAAATTTAAAATAATAATTCAAAAAAATATTAATACGTGCATTTGATAAATTTATTCAAAAATTAAATAAATAAAAATATTATAAATTAAATAAAATAAAAAAAAAGTACTTGAGGGTAAAATAGTCATTGTATGTCCTAATTAATTGATGTGGCAATATGTTCCAATTAAAAATAAAAAAAATGATTGTCACATAAGCATTTTTGATGATGTGGCCTGACAAAGGTTTAAATCAAAACTTTTAAAATTTGTTAAGGTCAGTCTTGCAACTTTTTTTTTCGCAGGGGGGTTTTTCAAAACACGCCCATATGGCAGGGGGGAAAATAGGTATTAACCCAATAATTTATCACTCAATTTAAATAAAAGACTCAACAAAATGGGAATAATTGGAATCGGGGCGTTACAGCACCTGTCCTCGAAAGAGAAACAAACAGACAAAGCTAGATAAAGCGGTTAGTTATGCACAAATGATTGACCTAATATGTTATGCAAAGGGGAAAGCGGGGATCTTAGGGTCAAAAATTAGGGTGCGACAGATGCCCCTATTTAAGTTTCTCCTATTCGAAGATATGGAGATTGAAATCTTCATCTCGACGAGATAGAAGTGACTTAAATACAAACATGCACAAATTTTTGGCCCTAAGATGCCGCCAAATGCACATGATATGGTATGAAATGATATGAAATGCAAGACAAGGATCCTGTGAAGGAATAATGTCACAGGGGATAACTGCGGAAAACACTGAAACACAGTTAAAGAATGGAAGACCCGACGAGGAACGGCTCAGCAAAACAAGACTCCACGGGGAAAGATCTAACCCCAATGGGGGAAGGAGACTACCAACTGACAATCACAATGTATCTTAAACACATGGTGATGAACTTGTGGCGAAATCTTCTAACAAAATCTACTTGAGGAACCTGCTGTCGTGGTCAACCGGAGGAATCTTCAAGAGACATGACTGGAGGAGTTTATTATTGAGACTTAGAACCCCTTCTGAGAATACCTTATCCGAAGGTTTTATTAAAAACGTGTCCATTGTTCAAAGATACTGGGGAATCTGCTGAGAAAAGAAATGACCGTCTGTCAAAGTTTAAAATTAACCAGGGAATCTACTGCCGAGATCTTGGAAATAGACGACTGTTTATCGAAGTTTAAAATAACTCAGGAATCTACTGCCGATATTCTGGGAAGAAACGACTGTTTGTCGAAGTTGAAAGTTAACCAGGGAATCTACTGCCGAGATCCTGGAAAGAAACAACTGTTTGTCGAAGTTTGAAATTAACCCGGGAATCTACTGCCGAGATCCTGGGAAGAAACGTCTGCCGTTGAAGTCTGCTGGAGATCTACTGCCGAGAATAACCAGGAATCCACCTACTGCCGAGGTCTTTGATCAAGTGTTCCTATTGAAAAGTGTAGAAAATAAATCATTGTTGCGAGGTTGTCTGCCTCAAACACAAATCTTGAAATAAACTGCTACGAGGTTGTCTGCCTCGCGTACCTCTTGAAATAAGCTACTACGAGGTTGTTTGCCTCTAGCACACATCTTGAAATAAGCTGCTATGAGGTTGTCTACCTCTAGCACAATCTTGAAATAACCGCTACGAGGTCGTCTTCCTCGAGCACAGTCTTAAACTCCTCCTGGAAAGGTGAATACTTATTGGGAAGTAACTTCACAGGGGGTTGGGATTTCACTGGAGATCTTATGACTTCAGTTGGAATCCATAACTTGTTTGAGATTTGGAAGTTTCACCGGGGATCTTCAAAAGAGATGCGGGCCGGCTGACTTGTAAACATGTCTTCTCAAATAAAGAGAAAGGTCGGCTGAATCTTCATCAAACTTCTCGAAGAGATGCCATTTGACGGAAGCAAATTGAATTGTGAGCTCACTGGGGAGAATGCCACTGAGAAGTCATATTGCTGTAGTTGAACACTGCGTTGAAGTAATAAAATTCTCGTAATAGGGATTCTCAAATAAAGTGAAACACCTAGAAGGTCTTCAATGAACCTTTCTGACGGATTTCCGGCGATATAACATTTGATGGAGAATGAATTTGATAATCTTGATACCTTCACTGGGGATGGACAACTGTTCTGAGGAGACTGCCATTTGTCATCCAAATAGAAAACTAAGCTCAAATAAAGAGCCACCACTTGTTGTCTGGGTTTAAATCTCATGAAATAATTTTGTTGGAGAAATAACTTCTGTCTTCCATAGAGATCTTTGTAGCAAATTCTTCTTGGGGAGACACTGTGCAAAATAAATGCACGCTCGATCTAGGTTCAACAGCCTAAAGATATCGAAAATCGTGATTGTCAGGGACCAAAGTTCGATTTAGGAAATAGCTGAAAAGAAGCGGTCAAACAAGACCCCATCTGGTGAGGAATGAACTCAAAGGGGTTTATCTTTATCCAGAAATGGAAAAGAAAACTAAAGAAACCGTCTTCCACGAGGATCGAACTCAGTGGGGAATTAGAAAGGACACGCTTTTTTCTGCCTAGGGCTGACTACTCTATTTGGAGGGAGAAGACAAACCCAGTCACTTGGGGATAAGCGCAACCAAAGTGAAAAAAAAAAAAAAAACACAAAATGCAAGATGCAGAAATGCCATGAATCTATATGAAGGAATGTCAAGCTATGCTTATGCTTATGCTGACAAAACAACAATAAAAACCAAACTGGAGATAAAAACAAGCATCTCGATAAGGATACTTGGCCGATCTTTGCAATATAAGAAGATTCACTGGGGATGAAATGAGAGCCATATACAAAAACAAGTCCCGCTTCAAAGCTTTAAGTCTCTGGGGAAGAGAGCACTCCACTTGGGGATGAACATCATGACTTCACTTGGGATTGTCAAGATGAATCTTGTGATTCTGTTGGGGGCGAGAAAGGTTCACTGGGAATGAATCAAACTCACTGATCGAAAGGACTTCATGGGGGATAAAATAAATATCCGCTGCGAGCTGAAGTAGCCTGAATGAAAGTTGTAACTGGATAAAATAAATATCCACTTCGTCGGGGAAGCTTGGAAAAACTTCGAGGGGATGAAATAAACATCCGTCTTCACTGGTGAAGATTGAGATAGTGAGAAAATCCAATTAGGAGTGAAATAAACACTCGTTTCGCTGGGGAAGGTTGAAATCAAAGAGAATCGCTTAGGTTGCCGACTGGAGAAATCTTGCGTCAAACGTACCGTAACTTCTTGAAGTGAAGATTTACCGGGGAATAATCGTGATTACCTGAAGCAAAGACTTACTAGGGATTCGTCACATTACTTGGGATAGAAACCCTTTGGACATGGGTGAAGGATGTTACGAGAACAGGGTAGTCCTGTATTGATGAACTGCGTGGTAGTCGCCATTTTGAACAAACATTTGCCGTGAAAGGATGGAGAGTGATCTTCACTTCTCAAAATACCCCGGATCATATGGTTTATGAGAAGAAGGATCTCGAGAGGGTTTTACAGAAAACTTGGCATCCAAAGTGTTCCAATGTTTTCCAACTCTTGGAGAGATTTGTAGAATCTCGACGTAACTGGCCCAGATTGATTGTGCTCTGTATAACTGAATCTTTGAGTTTTGAGAGATTTATCAAATCTCGACACAACTGCCCCTGATTGACGGTGTTCCGAGTCTTCAAACTTGGAGAGATTTATCAAATCTCGACTTAACTGCCCCAGATTGACGGTGTTCTGAGTCTTCAAACTTGGAGAGATTTATCAAATCTCGACTTAACTGCCCCAGATTGACGGTGTTCTGAATCTTCAAACTTGGAGAGATTTATCACATATCGACATAACTTCCCCAGATTGACGGTGTTCTGAGTCTTCAAACTTGGAGAGATTTATCAAATCTCGACTTAACTGCCCTAGATTGACGGTGTTTTGAGTCTTTAAACTTGTTCTTCAGACTGTGGAGTAATAGCCGGGAAACAACTTGCCCTTGCTCAGCAGAGTTTTCAGGAAACTTGCCCCTGGATATGGTCATCCTTTGAAATGACTTGCCATTTACTCATCAGAGTTACAGGTCTCAAAGGGTTGAGTTCATCGCTAATGCTCGTATGCTA
Source organism: Lathyrus tuberosus (assembly GCA_022829125.1). Lineage (NCBI taxonomy): Eukaryota > Viridiplantae > Streptophyta > Magnoliopsida > Fabales > Fabaceae > Lathyrus > Lathyrus tuberosus. The sequence continues at coordinate 55,614 of JALAZF010001079.1, read as the reverse complement.
GCTTCTATGATGTCAAACAATGTTAGCAAGTATAAAATGTTAATTCTGAAACTCCTAATGCAACACCACGTTTGTCTTGAAAATTTATTTAGAATATTTTTGTGATTGAATTACCAATCTTATAATGCCAACACGAATTTGAGCGCAGCTCATAGGAGTCAGGAAACGTCATCTCATTGAGTATGCTTTTGAAATAAACTGTGCTTCAATGAGGTCTTTTGAGGGTTGTATCGTGGTTTGGTTCATGGTTTAAGAAATAAAGGATATGAGGCTCAACGTTATTTGTACCCGCCCAATCTTCGTAATGTTCACTCCATTTTTTTTTGAAAATTACCTTGCCCCAGGTTAAGAACGAGGGTTTTTGATTCGAAAGAAGAAAACTCCTACTTCAAAGGCTTAAAAAGGGTTAACGTGGGTCTATCTCCCTTATATCTCCGGTGTTTGTGGATTTGAAACAACGCTTTACATCACTAGCAGAGTTTTATTCAAAAGCATACGACAGGAGAGATTGCGCTTGATTTCGTCATCCTCCATCCAATTCTCTGCCAAGGCATGTGATTGGGTAGCGTTGGCATTATAAAATAGAAAAAGCATTTAAAATGAGTGAAACGAATGGATTTCTTCAAGACAAACATTATTATTGCATTAATTATTCAAAACAAAACAAGTTCTTACACGCCAACACAAATGCATTAATAATCGTAGAAAATAATTGCATATGAAAACAACAAATAAACATAACATATGATGAGACGTAGCCTTAAGGAAACCGTCCTTGGTATCAATCCACCATGTGCAAGGAGGGGATTGCTTCTTGTTCGAGTGAGAGATGGATCTCAACTCGGGGTTCGCACACTTCGAAAGACAAGACTCCCTTCTGAACCATCTTTTTCACTTTCTCCTTCAAGACATGACATTCCTCGATATCATGGCCGGGTGCCCCTTGATGGAAGACACATAAAGAATTAGCTCTGAAGTAACTCCTATGGGTCATCGGGACATATAATGGAGTTTCTTTCTTGATCAAACCATATTGTAAGAGGGTAGGGAACAGATTAGCGTAGAGCACAGGGATGTCCCAAAATTCACCACTTCGTTCAACTGGCCGATTGGTGGAGGAGGCAGAAGAACCATCCTGGCGGTGGGATATGACCAACTCTTTGACCAAATCCATCAGGCTCCTCTTGGTAACCTTTAAGTTTGCAACCTCGTCGCGAAGTTCTTGATTTTCATACTCTTGGGTGTCTATCAGATTCTTCATAGTAGTAGAAAAAGTTTCCATGTTGGCCTTTAGAGTGGCAATCTCCGCTCAGAGTGCTTGGTTTTCCTGTTCCAAATGATCCATCATTTTCTTGCGACCGGCTCGAGTATCGTATCGATGATTCAGAGTCTGAGAAGAGAGACACGAATGAGAACCTGGAATGCAAAGGAATGCAAATGCAAATGATGCGTATGATGCAACAAGATTCATGGAACTCAGCTATTTATAATCATCATGGAATATCAAGAGACTCAATTTAAAAAAAACATTAAAAACGGTTACGATAATCAATATCCGGAATATTAAAACAGATTTATTAATAACGCGTCGGTACACTTTCCAAAAGTCATAACGGAAAAGCTAAATAAAAGCTAATAATGATGGATTTAAGGAGACTCTTCCAACGGTCTTCGTTTGACTTCTTCTTCCAATTGAGCCTCCAAGGTATTGATTAAAGACTAGAGTAGCCTTTTTAAAGAATTTCTCCTTTTGTAATCATGTTGGCTTGAATATTAACCGAAGATGAGAAACGAATACTGGTATTGAATTAGTAACTCCGTCAGCTGAGGAAATTCTTCAAGGATAGGTACCAATTGATAATCAAAGAAATAGTAGTAGAATAGAGATAATAACTTCCCATATCTGGTCTCGAATCTTTCTTTATCTGTCAACAAGGTCAACAGTCCCCTTAGATCGTCCAGGTTATGACTCTTGTAAGTGTACTTCAACGTTTTCTTTCTATTTCGGAGTCTATGGTATCCCTACGATGTTTACAAATAAGACTAAGTTCCATGAATCTTTATGATATGATGCTTATGAATTCCTGGATGCAAACACACATAGCACAAAGCACAAAGCACACACAAGCAATCAAACAGACAAAGAGTCCTAGGTTTGAAAGGTCATGAGCGTGGAGTCAGGGTCTAACCATCCTAATAGGTGTGTACTACGGTTTCACATGTACCTACCAAACGGGTTCTACAAAGTTCCCAGAGTCTACAATCCATATATCTTTAGGATATTATCGATTTTCCAAATCACTTGGTAGTCAATAATATTCTTAAGAGAACCTCGTCTGAGTGTAGTATCGCGTAGCAACTAATTCAGGAATAGACTCCCTCATAGTCCCCGCACTACATCCTAATAGGCGAAGTTGGGTTAAAGGTAATTACGGTCCTCAGTCTCACGAAGTCTTGGTCGAAATTAATATTGTTTTCACGAATGGACTCGTTCAAACAATATTAAGTTCAAAAGAACCTAAACTGAGCGATGATTTTCTCAACTCAACTTTTCAGGAATCGACTCCCTCAAAGTATCCTTGAACATATCATCTCCTATCATAATTGCACTCAAGTCCGGGTATAAGACTCCTCACCACACAAAGTGACAACCCAAGCAAGCATAACAGATACAAATATATAAAAAATAACATAATTAAACAAGTTAGGGGGAACCCTCTTATGGATCTCTCCCCAGTGAAGTCGCTATTTCTGTCGCGGTGAGAATTGGATACCATAGTTATTGGTTAACTAGGATCACATTTCTTTTATTTCGCCACCGTCTTTGATTTATCCAAGGGAAGAGAGAAAGATCGAATTACCCACAATGCAATGCAAATGCAAACTAAGATTCTAAGGTTCGGGGGTTGGTTATACCTAGGGAAGGTGTTAGAACCCTAGATATCTGTAGTACTCTACAGGAACCTCTTGTTTTATTATGTTATTTATTTTTTTTTGTTTGCTAAGGGTTTAAGGGTAGGTGACCTAGAATTCTATTACTAAGTGTGCTCAAAAAGATATCGCATCTTGTGCCTACATATCCTGTCGGGAAAAGGAATCAGAGCACTTGTAGTTCCTCTCTGAGGAATACTAAAGTTTGTTTAAAAGTTTAGGAGAGAAGATGAGTCATCATCCTAAGAAACCACCACAGTTTTTGAAATTTGTTTGTATTTGTGGGGTATGGGATTGTATGTCCCTTCTTTGAGATGATTCACATCTAATTCTCTTGTGTGGAGAATTAGGTGAGCTAAAGATTGATTGTAAAATCAAAATTAAGGGCGAATAACTTAGGAAGTCTATCCTAAAGTTGTCTAATAAACTTATCTTAAAGGTATCGAGACTTATAGGGAAGTATGATGCAAATGGTGATGCACCATGCACAGTAATTTAATTATCATGCATGGGATTTTCCCTTGGATATTAATGCGATTAATTATAACAAGTTTTAGCGATGGTCCTAGCAAAGTGGTGCTAGTCTCGTGTCTAGTGACCAAAGGTTGGTAGCGATGCCCTAAGGCGATCGACTTACATAGGTGGAAGATGACTCAACGTTGGATCGAGATTTTTATATTTGTGAAAGGTTTAAAGTACAAAAGCAATGCATACATCATACATAATGATAAACAAAAACAATAACAAAGCATAATATCAATCAAGTTCTAGCCTAATCCATACAAAGGCAACCAAGCGCGGGGAACGGCTTATTAGGAAAAAGAGTTTTGAACTAATAAAAGGGAAACTAATAAAAGTTTTAATATTATTTTTATTTTTAAGTTATTAAATTAAAAAAAGTTATTATTAATTTAAAGAAAAGAATAAAGTTAAGGTTTCTTATTAATAAAAAAAAGTTTAATTAAAAAAAAGTTCTTGTTATTATTTAACTTAAAGTTAAATTAAAAAGAATTATTTAAAGAGGAAAAAAGAGTTTTTCTTATTAATAAAAAAAAAGAGTTTTAATTTTAGTGTTTTAATGAATAATAGCTTTTATTATAAAAGATTTTACTAATTTGAGAAAAAGTTTTAACAAGAGTTTTTTAAATCAAATAGTTATTTATTAACAAAATGACATTTAGAAAAGAGTTATTATTTTTATCTAAAAGGATTATCTGAGGGTTTCTAAATGTTTATTTTTTTAAAGAATTAGTTATGTTAACAAATTCTAAATATTTGAAAAAAAGGTGAATTTCTGAATTTCTGAATTTATTTATTTAAAAAAAGGGGGTTAAAGTAATTAAAAGAAAAAGATTTTAAAACGGAGGGTTCAAGTGTTGCAAGGGAGAGAGGGTCCATCGTGGACCCTCAGATCTCTACCTTGTGATGTGTGTGCATGGTGATTGGATCGGTGAGATAGTGAGGGTGCATACAAGATCATAAAGACAAAACAAAAGAAAGAAAAACAAAAGCTCTTCTCTCTCGTTCTCAGTATCTCTCTCGCTGTGCCCTATTTTCAAACAAAATAGGGTTCTTGGAACCCTAATCTGCGCCGCCGCTACCTCTCATTCTCACTCTCCACTCTCTCATCATCTTCTCTCTCGATCAACAAATAATAACCCTAAACCCACACAACTCAATACCCCAATTCACTATGCTTCAGAGGATTTACATATTACAATAATCATAAGTAAAGCAGAAATAAAATAAAAGGCCAGCGAAGGATTTGATATGCGTTCTGCAGTCAACGCGGAAGTGGTGCGTGGTGATGCTACTCGTGGCGTAGGCGTCCTCTTCGAAGGTGATTCCCTCTACTCTACTTCACTTTCCTTTGTATTGGTTATCGTTGCTCCTTTTTGTATTCGTTATACTCTCTGTCTCCACTTGTCTGCTTTGCTGATGTGTGAACATGAACTCTGTTTTTTTTGGGAATTTGCAATGTGATTGATGATTTTTCCTGCGATGTGTGTGGATGTTGCTCTTGATTTTTATGTGTGTATTGATCTGGTCTAATGCTTGTTTCTGCTGTGATTTAATGGATGGTCAATATATAATTCGAAATTGTTTGGTTGTATGGATATTGAGTTGGTGAATTGTTTGAAATGATACAAATTTGTGAGATGAAGAATGGTTTGGTGAGGCTTTTGGTGTAATGTTGAATACTGATCGTGATTGGGTCCCCCCTCTGTTCTCAATGGCACTCTTTTTATAATCAAGTTCTGTTGATTTTTCTAATGATTGGCAATGAATTCTTTTCCAACTTTGTATGAACATGCCTGCGCTGGTTTTGGAAATGAATGAATGTCGTGTGATTTGGTTTGGAACAAATTTCTCTTATTTTGGAATTGTTTTGGAAATGAATTAAAACCATGTTTTCATGTTTTGAACTTGTCCAATCGTGACTTTCCAATTCAATTTTGCTCATATTGATGATTATGGCTTAATGTCGTTTCTGCTCCGTTCAAATACGATTCTGGATTTATGAGTTTCCAATTTGGTGTGTGCTTTTGTGGATCGTATTGATTACTGATGATTTCACGACTTGAATAGTCTTGATTGTGTTTGAGTGCTCATGATGTTGAGAATTAATACCTGTTGCAGTCATTCTTTCCGTTTCCCTCACGTATGCTGATGATTTCCTTTTTGGTTATGATTCAAAAAAAACTTCCATAAACTTTCTTCTTCAATTTGTCAGGTTGAGTCAAGGTTGAGCGAGTTCCTGAACTTGATGTTACGAACAAAACTGCTGTGGACGGTAGAGTTTCATCACTGTTTTGTTGTGTGATCATTTGACCTGCTAGCCTCTGCAAATTTCGTATCGAACTTGGCTGGCCACTTGTAAATGTAAAACGCCTTATTCTTGCAATGGTATGCTTCTTTTCTATGCTGGCTAGTTTTAATGATGGTTAGAATGCGAAATCGAACTTGGGCAGAGAATGTTAATATGCCGTGGTGATATTTCCATATACTTTGAGAGATGATCCAAAGTGTTCACATGGTCACGATGTCTTACCAATTATTTCAACCTTTTTGCAGTTAATTGCTATTGCTCAGAGGATGGCGGAGGGAACACTGGTTGAGGAGTGGAAGATCCTCCTCCGTCAGAGTCGAAAAGTCGCATTGCCTTAACCGTATTCTCTGTCTAGGTTATCCTCAAGGTAGAAAGCTCTTTTCCTTACTTTAATCTTTCATATAAAATCTTATGACGTTCTTGCAACATCTTCTTTGGGTGGGAAGTCCATGGCCTTTGAATTAATCTATTGCATTTTGGAACTTAAACTCGACCACTTTTTCGTTGCAGGTATCTCCCGACCAGATTGCTTGTCTGTAAGCTTTATGTTCATAGCTTCGAAAAGTTGCAGGCGCATAACAACTCAATTCCACCATGCTTCTGAAACTTGAAAATATCTCCAGGTGCCTCCTTGCACTGAACCCATATGTCTATTTTTCTTGAATCTAATGCTTTCCTACTTTTAGTATGAAAGGAACACCTTCCCACCTTTCGTTTCGTACTCGCAAAATAGCGGATAACGTTGGACTTTGCTTTGTGCAGGTTCTAGGACCTCTTGCTAATAAACTTGGAGCTGCGTTAAAAATTATCGTAAACACGACTTTTGAACAAGGAAAATCCAAAACATTCATCAGGTAGCCTATTCTGAGTCTGGAACTTTTATTCAAAAAAATGATTGACAAGATTGGTCAATGTCACGTGTATCTCTTATAATTAATATGGCAGGATAACCGTCAAGGGTTGACATCATGTTGGAGATAACATCTTTTGAGAAACCTAACAGAATAGTAGCACCTTTTAGCCGCTTGATCCCTTCTTGGCTTGACAAGCACCCTGGATATCTACACTTGTTGGTGGCTATGGAATAAATGGATGCCATGGGTGTGGGCGCCAGCGTTTCATACTTTTGGATTTGTTCATAAAACCACCATACGTGAGAAGACAACAGGTTCCAGCATGTTATGCTTATCAACAAAGCCACGTCATATAGAGAACACTCATGAAACTTCTCAGGAGGTGATTGGATATGATAAAAAGGAACCTTTTGAACGCAATGACAAATGACTATGTTAATGTAGCCTCTTTGTAAAAGTCTGTCATTAATTTCTTTGTAAAAATCTGTTATAACTCTCTTGTATAAATTATATTATGTAGCTTTGAATACTTGTAAAGAACATGTGATCTTGAAATTAACGTAAAATGTGAATCTTGTAAAGAACCACCTTGCACTTTGTAACCTTGAATTTTGTTGAATAAAAATTGATGAAACTTGTTCTTCTTTGATCCTTATCACATGAAGATATTGTTATACCAAACAATTTCTTTTGAATTTATAACTTGAACATTCGGGTGGTGGCTGGATCATAATCATGTTATTAAGCTAAAAGTCTTGCAATATTGAATTTGAACTTTGTAAGAACAACTAATCAATTGGAACATAAGTCTTGGACTCCACTTTGATAACTTTTAGTATAAACTTGATTCGAGACTTTTATCCAAACTCAACAAAATTGAACTTGATCTTGTAAACTTGCGACGAATCAAAGGTCTTGCACTTGCATTTGGGAAATCAAACCTCTACTTCCTTCCCAAATTGGGCTCTCCTTGATGGACCCTTACTAAAGAACGAAGAGCAGACACATCTTTTTAAATTGAGGAGCTTATAGAGGGGGGAGATGTCATCTTGTGATATAATTTTACCACACAACCAATGACCATCTTCTAGGGATCCATCAGAGGGTATAAGAACATAGTATTAATGTGGAAGGAAAACTGAGGGGTCTGAAGGAAGAAAAGCTTGGTGATGGTTTAGGGATAAAAAGGTGAGGGTCAATCTCACAGGACCAGAGATCCTCCATAATCACACACACAGCATAGCCTTCAGGACCTCAAATCTTCTGCGGCAGCACCTGTCCTCAAAAGAGAAACAAACAGACAAAGCTAGATAAAGCAGATAGTTATGCACGAATGATTGACCTAATATGTTATGCAAAGGGGAAAGCGGGGATCTTAGGGTCAAAAATTAGGGTGCGACAGTAGGACGACTATTGAGCTTGGCTTCGGTGTAAATATCGAGAGATCGGATAATGGGTCAGATAGAAGAAAAGCTTTTGTAATTTTGGGTTATGAAAGAAGCGGAAAATATCAAGCACCTCTACGGAAGTTAAAGAAAGACGAGATCGGTACTAGAAGATGTGAGTGCCCTTTTAAGATTGGCGGTTACATGTTAGTTTCCAAGAAATGGAGATTTACCGTTCGTTGTGGTATACATGTAACGCCCCGTTGTTATTTAATTATTATTTGTAAATATAATAATGAGTAGTTGTAGTTGATTGTACGTTTGTTGTGTATTTGTTATGTTTTATGTACCCGTAGTGAGGGGTAGTGGCCTTAAGATTAAGTCTTGAGGGTAGTAGGGGTGTATAACTAATAACGTAGAGATTAGTGGTGTGTGGAGTAAGGTTAATTAGATTATTTTAATTAATAATTGCTCAACCATAATATAAAATGGATAATTAGTATAATTATGGGAGTAATGGAAATTATTATTATTATTATGGTCACTATTATTATATCATTATTATTAGTATTATTATTAATATTATTATTAATATTATTATTAATATTAATATTATTGTAAAAATTAAAAAGTCAAATTGATTTGGTAATGGGGGAGGAAAATAAGGAAAATAAATAGGCTATAGGTAGACTAAGTTGGGAGTTAAGAAAAAGAGAAGTGACAGTTGAAGAAAATAAGGGTTTGAGAGAAGAGATACGTAAAAGTTGCAGAGAAGAGGAAAAGAGGAAAAAAGGCAAAGCTAGGTTCGATCGGAGAGTGTTAGAGCAACCTTCAATTCAAGTTAAGGGTGGAGTTCTGACTCTATAACTGGATAATTGATGAATGATATGTGGGGTTAGTTTATAGGATTGCCTCTGTTGTATTTTTCTGATTTTGTTGATACCGAAGTTGAATTCTAAGTTGATCGGTTGTGGAAATTAGTCTGTGTTATTTAATTGTGGTTTATATGTTGCTGTTGATGAATTGGTCGTAGAAAATTAGTTTATGTTGCTTTAGAGTAAAAATTATATCGTGTTTCTGTTGCACTATGATGAGTGAATTTGGTCCTGGAATTCTGAAGGAAAGAACGGGAATGAATTACACTGAAGCGAAGGGATTGGGGGTGTGGCGACTATGATGGAGGTCGTAACGACCGTCACGAAGGTTAGGTGTGGGTGACGACCATCACCCATGTGTTACGACCGTCACACTTGTGACGAGGGCCATGGAGTGGTGGCGAGCGCCACACGGGATGACTATATGTTTCCGTTTCCATTCTGTTCGTTCTGTCTGTTATGTCTGCTATGGTTTCACTTGTTTCTGTTCCATTTAATTTTAGTTTGAAAGGTTTGGTATACAGGTCAGTAGTACTAGACAGAGAACTGGTAATGAAACTAATTAATCGATCTTTAGTCGAAAACTACCACTTGTAGTATATTTTAGTTGGTACAGAGTATGTTATAGTTGCTTTGATGTTGTTGTTGGGAATTATAAAGTTGCAGGTGTGAAACATGTTGCATTGCCTTTTGTTATTGGCAAGAATAAGTTGTAGGCCTATGGCCAGTGTTGAATTGTTGTGGTGCTGATTTTTATAATTATCGTCGATTATTTTGATGTTTGATTTGAGTCGCATTGCATAGCATATCAAGTTGGAGCTGTTGCTCGGTAAGTTGGCCTGGATTGGCAAAAATATTAAGTTGAAGGCTTATGCCTTGTTGACGTCAATATTAATTGGCAAATTTCTAAGTTGGGAGTTCTGCTCCAATGGTACCACATGCATATTACGAGTTGCATAATTATGTTGTTATGTTGTTTATTATGTCGATTGATGTTGATTGTGAGTTGTAAAGTGGTGATTGTTTATAATCTAATCTAATATGTTATTTATCATATATCTGATTATATTGTTCGATATCTCACCCCTTCTGTGTATGGTGATGGTTTATACGCCATCCTGCAGGTAATCCGGAGTGAAGGCTGTCTACCTTTGTTAGTTCAAGTCGGTGTCGTCGCTCTGATATGTAACACTCGGGGGGATGAACGCTTGTTTCTTTTATTGTTGCTTTTTGTATTGTTGCTGAATTTTTAAGTTGTTTCCTTTAAAGATTATTATTTTGAAGATGTTTTAAGTTGGATAAATTTGTTATGTCATTTAAGTTGAAGTTTGTGACTCCGCTGCTTAATTATAAAAGTTGTTTTGGTTTACAAAGACGAAATTATGTTGTTATCATTTCACCCAAGCTTTTAGTGTTATGTATCTATGTTAAAATGCGATTAAATGTTGTTGCTGTAAGTTGTGAATGTAGCATCCTATTCGTATGTTGAAATTTCGTAACTCTGATTTTATTAATATTCGTCGGGTAGAAATGGGGTGTTACAATGCATAACCACGAAATGTGGTCAAAGCTTCAAGGTTATCCACGGCAGTGCTCATTCTCGATAGCACCTACAAGACAAACAAGTATCGTCTTCCATTGTTTGAGATGGTTGTCGTTACGTCTACGGATAAGACATATGCCATCGACTTTGCCTTTTTGGAGTGTGAGAAAGAGGACAATTTCACGTGGGCAATGGAGACGTGTCGGTCACTTTTGAAGAAACATGTTCAAATGCCAAAAGCAATTGTTACGAACCGCGACAACGCCTTGATGAATGCTGTTGCAAAGGTCTTTCCTTCTTCCAATGCACTACTTTGTCGATTTCACATAACAAAGAATGTGCGAAGTCGGGTCAAGACTACGGTGGGTGCGAAACAAGTGGAGTCAGAAGACGGAAAAGTGGCCAGGTCGGGTGTCATTGTAGAGAAAATTATGGATGCATGGACTCATATTTTAAATTCTTCCACAACAGAATTATATGCCGATTCTGTCATTAAATTCTGGAAAGTGTGTGAACGGTACCCTGCTTTGTTAAAATATGTTGAACCCACCATTCTTGATCAAGTGAAAGAAAGAATTGTTTGTGCGTGGACCGATAACGTACGACATCTTGGAAACACTACCACCAATAGAGTTGAGTTGGCACGTGCCACTTTGAAGAATTGGTTGGGGAATAACAAGGGGGATTTATGTCGGGATTGGGACTTCGTGCATCTAATGATCAAAAACCAACACAATGAGATACAAACCACTTTCGATCAGAGCATGACGGTTTTGGAACATCGGTTTAAAGGTAACTTCCTCTACTCTCAATTGATCGGCAACATGTCTCGGGCAGGGTTGGGCTATATTTTTCACGAGGCCAACCAAGCCGAAACGGTAGGTTCCGATAGTGCAAAGTGTGGTTGTACTATTGTGAAAACCTACGGTCTTCCTTGTGCTTGTGCCATTGCTAAAAAGTTGAAACTAGGTGAGCCAATACAAATTGACGAAGTTTTCCCTCATTGGATGAGACTTAGTTATGATGATGATGGTTGTAAGGAAGAAGATAAACCAGATATCTCTATTTTGGCCGAATTGGAAGCGATTCAAAAGAGATTTTCGAAGACCGACGACAATATGAAGCTACACATCAAAGAAGAGTTGAGGAAGATTGCCTTCCCCGAAACAACCGCAATGATACTGCCGTCTCAACCGGTTAAGACAAAGGGTGCTCCGAAGAAGTTGAAGCCTACACCAAATGACAACTCAACAACTCGGTCTCCTTCGTATTATTAGCACGTTGACCAAATCTTTTCGGAATATCCGACTCCTAAATCTCTACAAAGTGTCATGAAAGGAGCTCACATTTCCAAACCGGCTCCGACACCGATTCCACGAGTTCCGACTCCGACTCCAACTACACGTATGATTTCCTTTATTGACGAGATGCTGGTTTTTATGCACAAGCATATCGACGGTATAATCGATGTTGTAGGGGATGGTAATTGCGGTTACCGAGTCGTGTCGGCACTACTCGGTAAAGGAGAGGAATGTCATGCACTTGTACGTCATCAACTTATCCTAGAGTTGGAGACGCATAAAGAAGCATACTTGCGTCTCTATGAAAATCAAGAAAATTACAACAAGGTTCACGAGTCACTTGTTCCGTGGTTGAGTGGTCCGACACCGGTATCGAAATGGATGAGCTTCCCCGAGATGGGTCATCTTATAGCATGCGCCTACGATATGGTGTGTATCGACTTGACGAGATACGGATTTTCGGAAACCTTTTTTCCACTCCATACCGCACCTCCGTCGAATCCAAATGATCGCATCATATGTATCAGATGGCTTGCGAAATCAAGACATTTCGTACAAGTTATCTTGAAATCCGGATGCCCGATACCACCTAAATTACCGCAATAGGCGACACATGCAACCGAAATTGCCGAGTCTTGGCCGGATAGTTTTGCCGAAATGATGCTTGAATTCGAAAGATTGCACGCAATTGAAAAGGCATCAAATGCGGAAAAATCGAAAGTTCTAGCTCCAATAGATTTAGACGGAGAATTTTGTTCTAACTCTTTTGTATAATCATACGACACAATGTACATTATTGAAGTGAAATATATTGTATTTTTATCCATATGTCTTTTTAATACACTTACGAATTTTATTGCACTGAAAGTATTCCAAGTGGCTGCATAAGCTGTTCAGTTCTGTTTTAAAATTGTATCAATAAAACATTCTGATTTGCAGATCCGGACAATTTCTGGATTTGCACATCCGGAATCAATATTTGTAGGGTTTGTCCAGATCTGCACATCCGGAACAAACTTAGGCAAATATAACTTTACCCTAACTTTTCTATAAATTAGGGGTTTCATTTGATATCATTCACACAAACACTAAATGTCTCAAATGTATGATATCAAGATCCATTGGTATGTCGCAACTGTCTCCTACACCGACGACAAAACATGCGGTCGCAAGTATAAGTTAACGAGGGACACCTCCATCGGCTAGATCATTGACGACATCGAACATCTCCTACCTTACGAAGACAAACGGAAGGTTGCGAAGCTTCAGTATCGCTCACCTTCCGTTGATAACGAAGGGAACGTCGCTTACAGCCTTGTTGAGCTCAAGAATCAAGAGGATGTTAGAGCGATGTGGCGAACTTTTTTGGGTTACGAATAACGATTCCCGCTCGAGTTCGAGGCGACCGTCAAAATCCGAAGAACGGTCGATGACATCTTAGAGATGTGCAAGCGTCCACCGGGCTATTGATTTTGTAATATTTAAATTTCTGTCGATGTCATGACGATTTTCTCAATGTAATCCCGATTTTATTTTATGAATGTGAGAAACATTGTTGAATTTTTGGTGTTCTGCATCAGGTTTTATTCCGGATTTGCAAATGCGAACGTTTACCGGATGTGCACATCTGATAAAAACTGAAGTTTTTTAAAACCACAGTGCGTCCGGATTTGCAAATCCAAAACGCAGAGATATTTTCGTCAGCGCGCTAAGTGCCTAAGCAGGCTGGGTGGTGGGTTAAGAAATCTCCTTCAAAAATCATCTCCACAATTTTTAGTAACAACTGTTTTGAATTATATTAAGAGATGTTTTGAGATTTAATATCTCCAATTTAAGATGATAGTATTAGTACTTTATTCTGATTGCATTAACTTATCAATAATATTTGATCGGACATGTTTATAATGTGTAAAGTATGTTGTACTCATAAAAAGGAGTACTAGTTTATTCTTTTAACTTGTTGTCCTTATGTCAATGATTGAAGACAAAAGTCATATGTAGCCAAACTTTATGATAAGATTGTGGTCCGCCAATAAGATTAGATGTTGCTGTCGAACTGCAATGAACGATGCAAATGCTGTCGTCACCGAGCCACGTGGCATGGGCTGGTTGGATTGGATGGAAAACATTTAAGAAGTCAAATTTATTTTGTTAAAGAATTCGGTATTTTTTTTTATAAGCAAATTATATTTAAAAAAAGTATTAAAGAATACCCAAAATCCCAGTTATAAAAATTAATAAATTACCTTACAAAAAATTTAACGGTGATATAAACCAATTGTAATTGAGTTGATTATCAACAACTTCAATCAATCAAACATTCTAATTTAATGTTACATCACTTTTAAAAAGATTTATTTTTCATTTGTTTCAATTAATTGTTTGAGATAGTTAAATACTATGACGAGAGTAAAATATATTATTATCTTTGTTCTTTATTAGAAAAACTTCATATGTATTAAGAAAAGTGGTAATAGCAATAATTTTATAAAATATAGAGGTCTAATAGGAGAAAATAAATAAGCTTATATTTTTCAATTCTACATTAAATAGAGATGGTTTTATATTAAGTCTAATGTGAAAATTTATAGAAGTCTTGTATTAAAATATTACAATTTTTTTATTTAAAAAATTATACAAATATCAAAATGGATATTCTATAATTAAGTACATAGATAGTACTAACTTATTGTTATATAGAAAATTTCTACACAAAGAACTCTTCAAAGAAGTAAAACTAGTAAGAAAGCATAGATTGCATTCTCTAAGTTCCTTTCTATCATATTTTTGTCTCCACCTTAAATTCTTCACCAATAAGCTGTTTCATATTTGAAACTTCCACAGTAACAAACTTAACTGAGCTATCAAATTTTGTCTTCAAAACTCTTTTCTTCACTGAATTCATTCCACTCACAACATTCAACTCACTCTCAATCTCAGCCAAATCAATTCTACTTAACCTCTCATTCTTTGGTATCCCCAAGAATGTAACCTTTCCAATGATCCATTTTTGGTCTAAAGCAAATTTTCCATTTGTAACATTTGATCTAACAGAAACACTAGTATTATTCAATGCACCATAGAATCTCACTAGTGTCCATTGCTTTTTCTCTCCTATATCAACAGCCTCACCATCATCCAAATACACTTGTCCATAACTATTTCCATTTCCATTAAAAACAACCACAAGTTCAAATGCGGTTTTCCGGGCCGCTTCGGTTGTCATTGCTTCGCCTTGTAAGGGCCAAAATGTTACCTTCTCCAACATGCACATTTATGTGATCAGATGGTGCATCAAGTGTGACAGTTTTGCCTGATTCCGCATTCACCGAGTTTGAGAGATTAAAGAGATCAAACCAATTTCCTTTAGGAAAGTATGCATCAACCGTCGTTGTGCCAGATTGTAGCACAGGTGAGACTAGAACTCCTTTGCCTAGTAGAAACTGTGAGTTTATTTCATATGTTGCTGTATCCTCGGGGAATGAAAAGAATAGCGGCCGCGCTATAGGTGTCCCTTTTGTGTTTGATTCGTACATTAGCGTATAGAAATAAGGAAGAAGGCGATAACGAAGGCCAAGGACTTTTCGAGCTGATGCTGCAACTGAATCCCAACGGTAAAGCTCTTGACTGATCGCGTTGTTATCTGAATGATCTCTTGCAAACGGGTAAAAGGCTCCTAACTATACAATATTGAAGAAAACAAAAAGTATAAGATATGCATAATGCATATATGATTATGCAGATAATGATGTTATACTTACCTGGATCCATCGTCGACAAAGTTCTTCAGTCGTGTCACCTGAGAAGCCGCATATATCTGCGCCAACCATTGGGATTCCAAAGATTCCAGAGTTCAAAATTGATGGAATTGAGTATGCTAAATCATTCCATGTAGCAGCATTATCTCCTGTCCAATGAGCTGTATACTTTCCCGAGCTTACGAAAGTTGATCTACTCAAAATGAATGGCCTTTTACCAGTTATACTCACCAAAGCCTTGTTAGTTGCTTTGGACTCAAGTAGTCCATACAAATTGTGTGAATCATACTCAGTGATATTGCCATAATGTAAAGATGTTGCTGGAACCGTTTTGTTGTTAATCGGCCGTCGAACTCCATTACTGTTAATTTTGTAGGGAGGGTTGTCAAGATTAGAATGTGGAGTGATATCAGAAGTTATGAAATTGGATAACTCATTCATGTCAAGCCAAAGACCATCAAAAGGAAGAAGTTCCCTGAACAATTTGATTTCATCACCCCAAAATTCTAGAGTATGAGGGTTAAGAAAATCAGGATAATAAACTGGTCCAGGCCAAACTTCACCTAGATAGTTGATTCCATTTCTCTTTATATAAATATCAGTTTGTAAACCTCTAACATAGGTTGCATATGTGTTATTCACATTGATACCTGTGTGCAAAATTTGCTTCAAATCAATGTCACATGCATAAAGGCTAAAAATACGCTATGGTCTTCGAATTAGGTACCTGGATCCAAGATAAGTATGTATTTCTGACCGTATTTGTGAAGGGTGTCAACAAAATTTCTCATCTTATCGATCGGAAAGTTAACAGGATCGAGTGTGAAATCCTTATATGCATCCATGTAATCAATATCTGTCCACATAACTTCGAGAGGTATACGAGCTTTTGCATAGTTGGTCACCACACCTTGGAGATCACTTACATTCTTGTAGCCCCATCGACACTGATGAAAACCTTCACGAATAGTTAACAACGATGCGGATTAGCATAAGAATTCGATATAACGAATCAGCATGAATAGAAGGACTAAAAAGGAATGAAACATTGTTGGACTTACCAAAAGACCAATAAGGCATAGGAGCAGGCCTACCAATGAGTTCAGTGTACTGTTCCAAAACTAATTCAGGAGAAGATCCAGCAAAGAAATAGAAATCAAAAACACCTCCAATCACCTTATAAGTAACACGATCGCCGCTATAAACAACATCCATTCCATTACTATTAAGAAGCAAAACACCATGTGTGGTTCCACTTTTCACTCTTCCATCAGATGAACCCTTTCTCACATCTAAGTAAAAAGGGTGAGAGCCATAAAGGTTCACATCAAGATTGGAACTACCAACATCTTCATTCCAAAGAGTGAACGTTTGGTTTGGTTGCAACTTGAAGGAACTCTTTGTGTGCTCTCCAAAACCGTACAGAGAAGCTCTTTTTGAGGGCAGAGAGGAAGAAAGTTGCAAGTATTGATCTTTGAATACGAGAAACATTTCGGGGTTTAAAGGGTTTTCTGGTAAAGTGTTAAAGATTATATCTTTGTTGGATTTGCGAGTGATGGTGAAACCAAATGGGGTTGTGTTGTGGAGTGTGAAGATAAGGTCTGAATTTGGATGTGTGAGTATGTGTTTTGAGTTTTGAGGATTTTGCAAGAGAAAAGAAGATGATGATGACTCTCTTGGGATCAGTTCCTGTGGAATTTCCCATCTTTTGTTATGTGAATCAGTGATTCTTACTCTTATTCTATCCTTGGTCTCAAAACTACAATTCAGAGTAAAAAAAAAAGTTATTATTATGATTATATCAATATGTTTGTGTGTTGATGAGACAGAAAAACAAAACAGGAAACTATGATTGGTTACCTGGCAGTGAGGTTGAGGAATGGAATATCGACTCCAAAGACAGAGGAGGATTTGATGAGTTTAAGGTTTGCAGTAAAAGAATTTGATGTGGGGTTATTGGTTACAGTGGTGATTGTGTAGCCATAAGCAAGTTGTGAATCTGCTACAGTTTCAGATATGATTATGCAAATAATGAAAGAGAAGATTAAGGTTGGTAGTGGAGTAGTTTGAATTCTGGAATTTGTAATCATTTTGCTTTTTGATGTGTTTGTGGGATAGCATAGAAAATCTCTTGTATAAATGTGAAACACTGGGCGTGTTCGGTTTCGGACCCACAAGTGTTAGAAAATTCATGTCTTAGAAATTGGTTTCTTTATTCAGACACTTTTTGAAGTTTTGCAAATGTCTTAGAAATTGTTTTTTACTAAGTTTTATTACATTGGAGGAGGTGGTTCCGGTGCAATTTAGACAGTTTTGATTATAAAAATTAGTATTTAACTCTAAGAAAAAAAGAATATATGATACGGTTTTATTGACTTTTAAAAATAAAAATAAATTAAATTGAAATAAACTAATGGGGTTTGAGTTGGTTCGATGTTTTACAAAAAAAATTTATTGAACCCTATACATATAAAAAGATTATAACTTTATATTTAATCATTTATATTATCAAATAACAAATAACAATGTCAATAAATATTTTAGCACCAAATAACAAAAAAAAACCCTCAAATAACTAAATAACAACGTGTATTACAAAATACATGTTCAATCATATATTTGACTTTAAAAACATAGCACTTAGGAATGACAATTTAGCCCATCTCCATTGAGTACTTAGAAAATTATCCACAACGGATAGGGTAAAAACCCACAAAAATGGGTACGGGTACGGACTCGGGTAATTACCCACTTAAATAAGCGGGAATGGACACCCTAGTATCCAATCCGCCCCATACCCGCATAATATATATTTATATATTTTAATTTATATTATTATATAAAAATAAATATTTATAAAATTAAAAAAAAACATCAATTTTAAATTACTACATATTTAATATACGTGGTCATTTATTTCATAATTTAACAATAAGTTTTTAATATTTAATATACGTGGTCATTTATTTCATAATTCAACAATAAATTTTTTAAAATTTTTTTTAATATTTCTAAAAACTTAAAATATTATGATATTTTATACTTGATATATTTATTTTTATTAGAAATGCAGGTAATGGGTACGGGTACAGACACTTATATACCCATAGGGTACGGGGACGGGTGCCCATTTTGATACCTAAGCGGGTATGGACTTGGGTTCGAGAATTTTTTTCAACTGCGGGTACGGGGACGGGTACTATAGTACCCTACCCATACCCTGCCCATTGCCATCCCTAAGTACATTCTTTAAAAAAAAACAAGATTTTTTTGTACGTTGGGGGTGTGTGTGTGTGTGTTAGGAAATCGGAAGGGATTACAAACAGGAGAAGTTCAGTTTGCCTAGCAGTAATTTGGAACATCTGGAAGGTCAAGAATGAGGCGATTTTCAATAGCAGTATTTGTAATCTCAATGATTTGATTTGGAATATTAAGATTATGGCTTGGAAATGGTCTTGGATAGGAGAAATTAGCTATTCCAACTCCGATTTCTATGATTTTTGTAAAGCGTCGGACGCATATGCCAGTTGGTGTTGATAGAAATTTTTTTCATATGTATATTTTGTATTCGAGTTGAGTACCCCTTGTACTATATTTATATCAATTTACTTATGAAAAAAAAAATACCAAATTCTTCTATTAAAATTATGATATCCAAATATCTTCCTTTAGACATTCTTAATTGACATGGTCTATATTTAACAATAAATAAAAATATTTAAAAATTTAAAAATATAACATTTCATTTTCAAGCAGATCTCCTAGTCAAATTCAAAAGAATTTAATTGGTATGCTCTGACAATATAAAATTATTTTACATATTCAACCAATTACTCTTATATATTTTGCTATTTCAGACTGTAAATATTAAATTAATTATATGACATCTGTAAAAAAAAAATTAATTGTATGACATGACAAATTAATAAATTTTTATTGGACGACAATGTAAAATTATTTTATACAATCAATATATATTGTTCCGGACTGGGCCAGCACCTGCCCTACGGTCGGGCAGGCCAGGCCCAATGACCAACAAAGGTCCAACAAGGCCGAGAACCACCTCCGTGTCGGGCACATGCCAGTCCCCTCAGACGTCGGACACGCGGGGTAAAGACTTTCGAGCAGAGGCATATAACCCGTGGCGCAATTCTCCTCAACACCCACGTGCCCCTCCCCGCGAGGACACGTTCTCATGTAACCACCCACTATCGATGGAATCGGTCTGCCCTAATTCCGGGGATCTAGGAACGGTTACCCCAGGGCGAAGACCACGTGCTGGTCTTCACTACGCCACGTAAGCCCTGGCAGTTACTTGGACTGGGCTTGACAATCCAGCCCAGTGCAAGTAACCGTTGGCCCCGTGCTGGGGGCTCTCTATAAATACCCTCTCACTTGAAAGGGTCAGGTGACACACTCTCTTACTCTCTAACCTTGTACTTGCTTTACTTGTGACCCTTGCCTTACTTGAGCGTCGGAGTACCTTGCAGGTACACAAACCCCCCACCCCCCGGCCGTCTTTCAACCTCACCGGAGCTGAAGTCCACAAGACGTTGCTGGCCACCAGATACTGTCTGATCCAGGTACGATCAGTGGCGCCGTCTGTGGGAACCCCTTGCTTCCCCGTTTTTCCTCTGATAAACCAAAGCAATCCTCTCGTTCATCACCATCATGGCCGGCAACCCGTCTTCTAATAAAGCTCTGGACACCGTCCTCGCGCAACTCGAGAATGGGAACCACCGCGAAGACGTTGCTGCCCTCCACGTCGAAGAAGGCGACGTGAGAGACGGGCAGACCGCCTCCCCAGACTCCCAAGATGCGGCTTACAACGCCGTCCACCAAGACGATCAGCAAGCCATCTTTCAGCCAGTTGCTCCTCTGCCCAATGCAGATTCGAGCACCGTGGCCCTATTTGCCCTGATCAATCAGACCAATCAGCTGACCGCACACCAGAATACCAGAATTGAAGCACTGGAGCAAGGGCGGGCACGACGATCTTCCCCGCGAAGACTTCGTCGTCCACCTTCACCTCGCCGTTCTCCTTCCCCGCGAAGGACCCCGTCCATAGAATCTCGAACCCCCTCGCCGGTGCGCGAGGCCCGTCGTCCACGTCTTAAGCGTCCCCATCCGGCGATCTCCCAGAAGCCCCATCGTTCCCTGCCTCCGAAGGAACCCAGACCTTCCTCAACTACCAAGAAATCCAAAACCGCTGAGGAGAGACCGAGGAACCGTTCGAGGAATTCCCCTCTACGGCCTCACCGATCCCCTTCGAGGTCCCCGACCGGAAGCGACGACGACGACCAGAGGACCCCTCTGTCATGGGAGATCATGAACGCCCCAATTCCCGTGGGCATGGAGAGACCCCCGCCGCTGGGGACCTACGACGACCTGACCGACCCCGACGATCACGTCGAAAGCTTTGAAGCCATGCTCGACTTCAAAAACGTCAGGGGAGCCGTTAAGTGCAGGCTTTTCCCCACCACCTTGCGGAAGGGCGCCATGACTTGGTACAAGGGTCTGGCACCCAGGTCGATCACATCCTGGAAGCAACTTAGACAACGCTTCAGCAAACACTTTACTACGTCTCGTCGACACCCGATGACGGAAGTCGCCCTAGAAAGCATCTTCCAGGGGAAGAACGAATCTCTATGGAACTACATTGAGAGATTCAACAGAGAAGCTGTCGAGGTTCATACGACCGACGACATGAAGAAGTATTTAATCATCCATGGACTACGTTTTGGATCTTATTTTGCCAAGTCCGTGGGCCTCCTCAGACCCCGCCGTCTGGAGGACCTCCTCCAACGAGCTCAGTCATACATCGAGCTCGAGAAGTCGGAGGCAGCGCAGATCGCCCTTGAGTCGAGACGCAAGGAAGGCCCCCGTGGCCAGAAAGAAGAAGACTCTCCTCCCCGACGAGGAGGAGAAAGAAAGAAAGAAAATCTCTCCCGTGATCCTTGTGAACCACGTGGACCAGCTGGTTGGTTCACTGAATACACCCCGCTCAACGCTCCCCGCGCGCGAATCCTCTCCGAGTGCCAGAACTCGGAATTTTTGAAAGGAGGCGTCCGTTTTTCGAAGCCGACTACCCCCAAATCGAACACGGACAAATCAAAATACTGCAGGTTCCACCGGAGCCACGGGCATGTCACAGAAGACTGCATCCATCTCAAGGATGCAATTGAAATCCTCATCAAGGAAGGGCACTTGAAGAAATACGCCTAGAAGAATGATACTCCTCGTCCCAGCTCCCGGGAAGCCCAGAACGTCTAGGAGACGACACCTCATCCCGACGAGAGTCGGCTTCAGGTCGCTCTTAGCGTCACTCGACCCGAAGACTTCTTTGTCCCTGTAATCATTGAGGGCCAAGAAGCAATTCGCAACATGTGGGCGACCTTCCCCCACGAGGATCCCGTCGCTGCCCGTAGCACCTGGGAAGGCTTCCCTAAAGCAATGGTCATCTCCGGGGGTGGTTACGAGAAGTTGTCCGTCGGATCGATCAAGAGGAAATTCGACGAACTAGAATCAGCAACGTCGGCGAAGACAACCACTCTCGAGAAGGTGCGAGGGAACTCAAACCCTATCACCTTCTATCTCGAGGAGCTCCCCGGCAGAGCGCCCAACGCCACTATCCCCCTCTTGGTCAGGGTCTAGATGGCGAATTTTGACGTCCGAAGGATCCTCGTCGACCAGGGAAGTTCGGTCGACATCATGTATGCCCATCTGTTCGGGACCTGATAACACGAATTTATATCATATTTTTACTTCGATTTATGTTAGTTTCTTATTCCGTTTTTCGTCTAATATCCGATTTTCTCGAGATTATTTAAGTGTTTTTGCAGGTAATCCCATTTTCCAAGTCAAAGTATGCTAAGTGTGGAAAAGAACCAAAACATGCAAGAAAAGAGCAGAAAAGAGAAGAAAAAATTGCAGAAACAAAAAATTGCTGATATCACGACCGTCACAGGCATGCTACGACCGTGGCAGCTTCAAAATGCACCACGACCGTCACACTTCCTCACGATCGTCATGCGCTCAATTTCCACGTTGGAGCAGAAACTTGACTATGAATTTTCAGAGAGCAGTTTTTCACACGATGTTATTTTCCTCCGAAGATTGCTAGGTTCAAAGTCATGTAACCGTCAATGTAAGTGGCGACATTCTCTCCAACCTCCACCTAAATTCAGCCTATAAATACTAGAGTTTGCGAAGAACAAAGGGGAGCCAAATTTTCCTTTCAAGTGTACTACTGTCTTGCTGCCAAATTATTTCCAGAGCTTTTGTTTCGTTTTTACTTTGCATTTCCATTTCCTTGTCAACCATTACCGAACAAAGTAATAGTTTCTCACACTGAGGAACTATTACAACTTAGTTTTAGTTTTTGTTTCATTGCCTTCATCATTTGTTATTTAATTTTATCCAAGCAAGAACCTACCGGCTTGTGGAGGGATTGCTGTTGCTGTTATTACTAATTACCAGGTTTCCATTATTTAATTCAAAGCATTGTTTATTTCTTTCTTAATTATGTCTGTGTTTACTTATTTCCTTGCCTTCGCATTAATTTCCTAATTATATCTAGCTAAACCGATTTTATCGGTATGTAATGAAGTAACTAGAATGGATTAATTTTCTCTAAGCTAAAATCAATAATCAATCCTTATTCTGGCTTCGATTTCTTAATTTAAAACCCAACTTGAGTAAAAAAGTAACATAGGTTAAAGTCGAGACCACGGGAGTGTGAGGCTTTACCCGGATAGCTGAAATCGGGCATTAGTTTTAAAAACAGCGGAAGCGCTTTAAAGTTAATTAGGTTTAACTAGTTTTTAAAAAGTATTTTTAACCTCATACGGGCTAGCGAGAGCAGACACATTGACTTAGAAGTATAGTCCGAAGCAATAACCACGGGAGTGTGAGTTGAGGGCTTTTAAACCGGTTTTTCCTACAGATGAATAGGGTGATAAATCTTTATACGCTTAGGTTTAATTAATTCCACGTAGGTTTACCGAATTATATACCGATAACTTATTCATAACTAGTATTCCCAAATTTTAATTTCCCTTTAATTTCCCGTTTGAACTAAAAACCAAATTCTGATTAGCCTTAGATAAACATAGTAACGATAGATAACGGTGCGTTCGATTTCTAGTCTCTGTGGGATCGATAATCTTTTAAAACTACGCGATACGACTGTACACTTGCAGTTAGATCATTTAAATCAAGCCATCGCATCTTTGAAGAAACGCCTTGGCTAGATTTGATATCATACAGTTTGATACATTGCTAGTAATTTAACTAGCACCTTTTTGGTTTTAAAGAATAATTTCATTTGCTGCTGATATTAATTCTTTGTGATTTCAATTTCATTCCTGTTCTTTTAATTCTGTTTTAATTTATGTTGTAATGTTACTTATCTCTGTGTATGCAATATACTGCTATTTCCATATGCTTCCCATAACCTGTTATTGTCATTAACAAATTAACCACCCAAAATTTGTGAACGTCACGATCGTGACGACCCCGTGACGACCGTCACGCGGGTTTGAAACAGATTCTGCGTAAAACAGAACTGCTTCATTTGTTCCCTCTTTTTTCCCTCATTCAAACCCCAGCCGTCCACTACCTTTTGCCATTCCATAACCATTCCACCAACACACATTTGACCCACATTAATAAATTCCCGTAACCATTCATCTTACCAATTCACTATATAATCAAACCATACACCCTTTCTTTTCATAAACCATCATTCTCTATAACCTACCTTTTTTTACCCTAATTTCTCAGTAACCAAACAATGGCACGACAAATTCCAGATTTATCTACAATGAACTTCCGAGATGGAGAGCCAGGAGAACGCCAAAGAGCTCGGTACATCGATTCTATCGACGTTCCGTTCAACCGACCCGATACATTGACGTTGCATGCTTAGAAGAACTCGGAATGCTTGAGGGAGTTTAATGGATGTTACAAAATGCCGGTCTTTGGCAACTTTGCACTCAGATCAGGCCCACTTACGAAGACCTAACTTTAGAGTTTCTCAGCTCATTCACCTACATAACCCCTGTGGGAGAAACGAACCAATTAACCGGAGTCGCAAAGTTCTGCATGTTTGGTAAAGAGTACTCAATCGACCAAGAGCGACTTGCTGGAATGCTCGGTTTCCACCATGGTGAGGATGTGCACCGCCGAGTACCATAAGAAACTTTCTTTCAAGCAGCTTTTCAACTATGGAATCAGTTAACGGGAACAATAGTCGACAACTGGGATAACCTTAACGCAACATACATCCATAACCCAGCCGTCAGATACGTCCACCGCGCACTTGGAAGCACCATCTTTGCACGAGATAGTAACCATAAGGTGAATTCTAAGGAGTTGTTTTTCCTTCATTGTATGTTTCATCCAGAGCTAATCAATGCCGCACCATTTTTACTAGCACACATACAATCAAACTGTGCTAGAGGCTCCAAACCCTTCTATTTTGGAGGGATTGTCACCTCTATTGCACTCAGTTTGAATTTGGAAAACGACCTTGCTAGACTACCCTCCTTGCCTCCAGTGATTATTACCGAAACTCTCAGCTCATCAAGTTACGACGAGATGGGAAATACCATCCTATGGTCCGCGCCAAAACCGTAAGAAGTATCATTATGCCTTGCAGGAGTCGCATTGACCCTCAGAATATCGCCAATTGGCTCTTTGATCTTAATGCTCTTGAGAAAAATGCACCTGCTCCTAATGATCAAGAACATGGACCTGTTGATGAGATGGAGCAAGAGATGGATAAAGCCCCTGAAAACCAACCACCGCCGGCCAATGATGCTCCTTCGACTTCCAGACGTCGACGCCGCCTTGACCAAGACCCAGTTACTAATGAAGAAATCTTGAGGGCCGTATGGCAACAAACCCAACAACAAAATGAAATGATGACCCTTATGCGGCAAATCCAGCAAGGGCAAGTTGACCAAGGTCAGAGGCTTGACGGTGTCAACGAGGAGATGAGTGCATTGACACTGCGAGTGCAGAGCCTACACGAGTACATCCATCACGTGGGCATTCCTGATCACGTAGCGCAGTATGGAAGAGGACGCTCTAGAGGCAGAGGACGTGGTCCACCTTGATTTTATTTTGTTTTTCTTTTTAGTTTTTTCTTGTTTATCCCCTTTATATCGCGACATTGAGGACAATGTCCGATATAGTGTGGGAGAGTTAGTTTATTTCCGTTTTATTTACCTTTCTTGTACTTTCTTTTTTCCTTATCAAAGTTAATATATGAATATTTTGGTTCAGTAATTCGATTTTCCCATTTTATTCTGCCATAACGAAATTTTTTTACGATTAATGCACACCGTGCGATACCAAGCTTTAAACTATGTTAGGAAGCTGGGAAAGTGCTAACAAGATCGATACCGTCTTGACACCTTAGACCTCTTGCGTATGCGATATCAGTTTCGATACTTATTATACGATACCTTGAGTTCAGTCCTAAAGTAACCCTTAGTAGTTTATATTAGCAGTCAGCACCGTCTAAATCACAAACCACGTGGGGAACCGATGAATATAAGTGTTTGATGCCCAGATCATGAAAAGAAAAAAAAGCTTTCTTATCTATATGCCGAGAAAAATAGAATATGCAACAACTCTCACAGTTGTGAAAAGTTACAAGTAAAGAAAGAAAATCCGTTGTCGATTGGTTCAGAGGTACCTGATTCTGAACTTGGTAGGGCGAACTACTGTTCGATCCCCCGCAATCTACGAATGGGATGCATAAAGGGTTACCACACTTGTGTATCAGGCCCCGTGAGAAAATGGGATCAAAGTCACTAACCGGTTACTCCACTACATGCGTGAATAAGGCAAAAGGCTTAATGTGATTGCGTTAGAATGAAACCAGGTGAAATAGATACGAAAACTTATGGTTGAACTATGATATAATGATTAGAACTGGATTGTACAAAAGAGAGGTCTATGACAAGCTTGTTGCTTTGTGTCATTATTGTATCCTTAGTGTTTTACACTAGTACGTGTCTAACTAACAAGAAACTCCTTTTCAAATCCATTGGTATACCAGGTATGTGCATTTGATGAAGTTTGTCCGTTTTAATAGATTGATTGCTTGAGGACAAGCAAAGATTCAAGTGTGGGAGAGTTTGATAACACGAATTTATATCATATTTTTACTTCGATTTATGTTAGTTTCTTATTCCGTTTGTCGTCTAATATCCGATTTTCTCGAGATTATTTAAGTGTTTTTGCAGGTAATCCCATTTTCCAAGTCAAAGTATGCTAAGTGTGGAAAAGAACCAAAACATGCAAGAAAAGAGCAGAAAAGAGAAGAAAAAATTGCAGAAACCAAAAATTGCTGATATCACGACCGTCACAGGCATTCCATGACCGTGGCAGCTTCAAAATGCACCACGACCGTCACACTTCTTCACGATTGTCATGCGCTCAATTTACACGTTGGAGCAGAAACTTGACTACGAATTTTCAGAGAGCAGTTTTTCACACGATGTTATTTTCCTCCGAAGATTGCTAGGTTCAAAGTCATGTAACCGTCAATGTAAGTGGCGACATTCTCTCCAACCTCCACCTAAATTTAGCCTATAAATACTAGAGTCTGCGAAGAACAAAGGGGAGCCAAATTTTCCTTTCAAGTGTACTGTCTTGCTGCCAAATTATTTCCAGAGCTTTTGTTTCGTTTTTACTTTGCATTTCCATTTCCTTGTCAACCATTACCGAACAAAGTAATAGTTTCTCACACTGAGGAACTATTACAACTTAGTTTTAGTTTTTGTTTCATTGCCTTCATCATTTGTTATTTAATTTTATCCAAGCAAGAACCTACCGGCTTGTGGAGGGATTGCTGTTGCTGTTATTACTAATTACCAGGTTTCCATTATTTAATTCAAAGCATTGTTTATTTCTTTCTTAATTATGTCCGTGTTTACTTATTTCCTTGCCTTCGCATTTAATTTCCTAATTATGTCTAGCTAAACCGATTTTATCGGTATGTAATGAAGTAACTAGAATGGATTAATTTTCTCTAAGCTAAAATCAATAATCAATCCTTCTTCTGGCTTCGATTTCTTAATTTAAAACCCAACTTTTATTACGAGAGTAAAAAAGTAACATAGGTTAAAGTCGAGACCACGGGAGTGTGAGGCTTTACCCGGATAGCTGAAATCGGGCATTAGTTTTAAAAACAGTGGAAGCGCTTTAAAGTTAATTAGGTTTAACTAGTTTTCAAAAAGTATTTTTAACCTCATACGGGCTAGCGAGAGCAGACGTATTGACTTAGAAGTATAGTTCGAAGCAATAACCACGGGAGTGTGAGTTGAGGGCTTTTAAACCGGTTTTTCCTATAGATGAATAGGGTGATAAATCTTTATACGCTTAGGTTTAATTAATTCCACGTAGGTTTACCGAATTATATACTGATAACTTATTCATAACTAGTATTCCCAAATTTTAATTTCCCTTTAATTTCCCGTTTGAACTAAAAACCAAATTTTGATTAGCCTTAGATAAACATAGTAACGATAGATAACGGTGCGTTCGATTTCTAGTCTCTGTGGGATCGATAATCTTTTAAAACTACGCGATATGACTGTATACTTGTAGTTAGACCGTAAAGCACTTCGGGCAGGGTACTACTGGCCTACCATGCAACATGACGCCAAGGAACACGTCAAGAAGTGCGATAGATGCCAACGACATGGGGACATGCACCCCGCTCCTCCTAACGAGCTCAAAACACTGTCCTCCCCGTGGCCGTTTGCGTGGTGGGGGATGGATATCCTCAGACCTTTCGTCCAGGGGTCGTATCAAAACAAATACCTCATCGTCGGGGTAGACTACTTCATAAAGTGGATCGAGGCGGAAGCATTGGCCAAAATCACAGCCTTCAACATACTACGTTTTTACAAAAGAAACATCCTCGCCCGATTCGGCATGCCTCAAGCTATTGTCACCGACAACGGAACACAGTTCACCGACAGGAACTTCCAAGACTTCGTCTCCAAACTAGGCACGAAACAGCATTTCACGTCGGTCGAGCACCCTCAAACGAATGGACAGGCTGAGGCGGCGAACAGAGTAATCCTACGAGGATTGAAACGTCGATTAGGCGACGCCAAACAATGGTGGGTCGAGGAGCTACACATCGTCCTATGGACCTACTGGACGACCCCACATTCCACGACCGGGGAGACCTCCTTTCGTCTGACCTACAGAACGGAAGCGGTGATCCCCGTGGAAATTAGGGAACCCTCGAGGAGGACCGAAGCCCCCCTCAACGGGGATGCGAACGATGAAGCCCTGAGGGAAGAACTCGATTTCGTCGAGGAGACACGTTCGGGCGCTTCTCTCCGAGAAGCTTCACTTAAGCAGAAAATAACAATACGTTATAACGACAAAGTTATCAAACGTGATTTTCAGGTGGGCACCCTCGTCCTACGAAGGAACCAGAAAGACTCGCGAGAAGGCAAACTCGCCGCGAACTGGAAGGGCCCATACCGCGTCCGCGCGAAAACAGGGACAGGAGTCTACTTCCTCGAAAATCTGCACGGGGAAGAACTTGCTCGACCATGGAACGCTGAGAAGCTCAAACAGTACTACAGTTAACCACTGCCCACGACTCACTAACACCGCGATTACGGGGACGCACTAAGGTACGAGCGCAACACCCCTATACAGAACACGATGATCAAAGGCAGCGTCGTGTGTGCGCGAGGACTTTTGATCCGACGGGGATACCTCGATCGAGCTCCGCCGTCGTTGTACCAATTAGGCAGAACACCCAGCTTGAGATGGGAAGTTCACGCCACGAAGATAAGACCTCGACCGAGCTCTTAGCCTCGTTGAAGGTCGGAATACGTCTCCGACCACTCGACCAGCTCTCCACGCGGTCAGGGACTATCAAGGTCGAGCAAATCCCAAAGTCTTTATTACTTAGACAAAAACAAAGTATAGAAATCTCTATTACTTGGACAGAAACAAACAAAGTATAACAAATACTATAACATCACACACAGTATAAACCATACAAACAGCACACGAGCAGATAAGCAAAAATACATTGAAGCGGGCAAAAGCCCATTGTACAGATATTACAAACAAGTATCAAAAGCCCCTGGCACGCAGGTCGGGCGTACGAATCGAAAAATAAATAAAACGGCTCGCAGGCAGAATAGAACGAAGAAGAAAAGCCTACTCGGCGACGGTCCCTTTGGGCTCCTCGCGTTCATGAACCTCGTCCACCCGCATCGGCTGCACGATCTGACCGTCAACCACCTCGGAGTCGGGGTCAATCCCTTCGGTTGTGAGGTCGGGGTTGAGGACCCGAAGCTGCTGAACGGCGTTTCTGAAACCTATGTCAGCCGATACGAGGTTGTCCTCCTCGGATTCCCGGAGCTTCGCTATCAGCGCTTCCCGCGAGGTCAGCAACTTATCTTCCTCGGTTTCCTCATCAGCTGGGCGGACAGCCTCCTCCAACTCGGTATTCCTCGCCAAGAGACGATCCCGCTCCTTTTCAATCTCGACGAGACGTCTCCGCTCTTCCTCAGCATTCTTCAACTTTTCCTCCAACTTCCCTTGAAGCTCGACCTGGGCCTGGTTCTGGCTTTTGCAGTCAGCCAACTCCTTGCCCACCTTCTCCATTTCAGCTGAGATGGACTGGAAACTCTCGCGCAACTTGTTCAGTTCGCCTTCCGGGCATGCCTTGTCGTTTAGAACCAGGGCAGCCGCACAAACCCGCATCACAGCGGACACATCCTCCACCAGCGCCCTTCTCCGAGAGACCTTGTCGACGCCCAAGATGGCCTGAGCTTCGGGGGCACCCACGCATAGGGAATTATTCCTCATGAAAAAGTTCGGCCTCGAGTGATAAGGCGGGAGCACAAATTTTACAGCAGGGGGACTCTCGTTCTTGGTAAGGTCGATGGCCACTGTGTCCGCAATCCGCTGCCTCTTCGGGGAGACCTAGGGGCTGGGAGAGTCACTATCCTGGTGAGAGCCAGAAGAGCCCCCGGTTGTCTGAGTGAGAACGGATTCCTGAGCTCGGATCTGCTCGACACGACTTTTGCCTCCCTTCTTCGTAGCGCGGTTAGCCTTCAACTTTTTAAGGCGCTCCTCAGCAGACGACATCTTACCTGCACAGAAAACAAAGAGGTCAGTAATTTGAAAAGAAGGACGAAGGGAAAGGCAGGTCGGGGAGACCACCCCACCTAACAGCTCGAGAGACTCGTCGTCAGAAAATGTCTCGAGGAGAGCCCTAGTGTTGATCAATCGACGGTTCGTTAAGACCTTCTCATCGTCGTCCAGAAGGAAGTCCCCGTTCGGCGTCACAAACTTGGCTTTGTTAAACCCACTGACGAACTTGACTATGGCCTCGTGAGCCAAGCGACCCCCTTCACAGAGTTTACCAGGGCTGACGATATAGCTGTCCGTTCCCCTCTTGAAGTGTTCTTCAGTCCAGAACAACGGAAACCTGGGCACAAGGGCCTCGTCTCGCCGTCCATCCACTTCCTCGATGACCCGACGGTACACTGTATTTACAGCCTCATGTGTGACCGGCCTCACGAGGAAGTACCGATACTTGAAGTCTCGCACGGAGTCCAAATAAGTGTGAAACAGGCTGCTCACCTGCTTGAAGGACACCCAGCCATGCTTGCCGTCGACAGCCTGCCGTTGAAGATGGAAAATGCGAAAAAATAGGGGCACCGTCGCCCCAATCTTCTGGTATTTGGACACGAGCTCGAAAGCCCTGATGAAAGCGAGAGAGTTGGGGTGGAGTTGAGAAGGGGCCAAACGCAGGTGGGCAAACACTGACTGTTGAAAATCCGTGAAGGGCAAATGCCACCCTACCTCGTCGAACATAAACTCATATACGGGAAACCGCATCCCGCTATATGTCGAGGATATTCGATGATGTGGCAAAGGCCTGAACACGTTCCACGACTTATATGAACCTATTAGGCGGTGCTCGACGGTACAAAATATGCCGGCCTCGTTCAGGTCGACAAACTCGGAGATCATGTTCACTGCCTCTTCGCAGGCCCACTCGTCGGGAAGCCGCTCCCCGGCGTTGGTTGTCTCCGCCATAGGTGAATCGGGCCCGTCGTAAATATCCAAAGATCCCTCGGGCACGGGCAATACGTCTATTTACCTGAAAAGCAGAAGGAAATGGTGAATTTGATGACCCATATCAAATCCACCCCTCCACCGCTGATCAAGTGAAAGGGCGAGGAAGGAACGGGGAGACGCGAACCCGCTACCATCCTCAGGTCTGCGGGGAACGGCCTCGGGCGCCCCGCCGAGGTATTCGACCAACGTCCTCGTGATATTCTTCGTATCCCCGGGGAACTCGTCAGTTATCCCCGAGCGACTCAACAAAAGAACAGAGAAATGTTCATCTCACGACCTCGGGACATTCTTCGTGTCCTCGGGGATTTCATCATCTCTCCCCGCGAGGTTCAACGATTAAAACTAGGAAATTCCTCCGTTTTCGCCGGATATTTCGGGATTTCCATGAGAACTTCACCAGTTCATCATAGATTCACCCTACAAATGCAAGCAAAAGAGGAAAAAAGAGAGAACTTACTTCAAAAGTGCTTCCAGTAGGGTTTCGGTGCGGCTGTCAGCGGCGGCGAACGGAGGCGAACGGCGGTTGAAGGGAGAATGAAGGAAGGGAAAGTTTGAGCAAAGGGGGAGCGAAAAACAAAAATGAAACGAGATGACCCTATTTATAAGGGTCTCACGAGCCCCGAGGGCTCCTAGGCAATCGATTACGCTACCCTAGCGTAGCCGCCCTAGGCAATGATGAGATGCGACACGTGGCACACGCTCTCCCACGCATGTCTCTTCATTCCCCAACACGCGTCCTTCTGTTCTCCTCGGTTCAGACTTCTCGTATCCCCGTGACGACGCTCATCCGCGACCAGCCTAGCTCGAGCAAAGCGAGCTTATGCTCCTCGTTTTACCAACCACTCCTTGTCTGGGCTCCCTTCCCCGACGGGATACGTCCTCGATATATTGCTGGCCCTTAAGTCATTACTCCGACACCTCAGAACAACGACTTGGGGGGCTTCTGTTCCGGACTGGGCCAGCACCTGCCCTACGGTCGGGCAGGCCAGGCCCAATGACCAACGAAGGTCCAACAAGGCCGAGAACCACCTCCGTGTCGGGCGCATGCCAGTCCCCTCAGACGTCGGACACGCGGGGTAAAGACTGTCGAGCAGAGGCATATAGCCCGTGGCGCACCTCTCCTCGACACCCACGTGCTCCTCCCCGCGAGGACACATTCTCATGTAACCACCCACTCTCGATGAAATCGGTCTGCCCTAATTCCGGGGATCTAGGAACGGTTACCCCAGGGCGAAGACCACGTGCTGGTCTTCACTACGCCACGTAAGCCCTGACAGTTACTTGGATTGGGCTTGACAATCCAGCCCAGTGCAAGTAAACGTTGGGGGCTCTCTATAAATATCCTCTCACTTGAGAGGGTCAGGTGACACACTCTCTTACTCTCTAACCTTGTACTTGCTTTACTTGTGACCCTTGTCTTACTTGAGCGTCGGAGTATCTTGCAGGTACACCCTCCCCCGCCGTCTTTCAACCTCACCGGAGCTGAAGTCCACAAGACGTTGCTGGTTACCAGATACTGTCTGATTCAGGTACGATCATATATCAATTAAACTTAATTCAAAATTAAAAAGTTAGGATCAAAATCATTTCTAAAAATATATTAAATATATTAATATAATACGATTCGATTTGATTCGAATCGCTTTGCAAAATATAAATCACAAACCGAATCTTTTGATAAAATAATGCCAAACATATACATTAAATTCAATTTTTTTCACTTTTTAATTTAGTTCGCTTCGATTAAACATTTTTTAATTATCTTATTTGATTTTTGAATACCCCAACTTTAGTTCGGTCTGCTATTGATAAGTGGAGGCAAGTCATCTTCACTTGAGACAGGACCACCACTGTTTCTTGCAACCGACCACCACTTTCCACTCACAATAGCTTTTCCAAACAGAACGTTTAATGATAAATTGTTTTTGTTATTTTCTTAAAGTATTGTGCATACATTAAAGTTTTTTATTAATTTTTCTTTTAAATAAATCTAAGCTATGCTGTATTTTATATTTTAAAAGTTACGTACATATACATTTAAGTTTAACCATATTAAACTCTGATTGTACTTCTTTACTCTTCCGTTGAGCCTTTGCCTTAATTTATTCAAGGTACCCGCCACTGTTTCTTCATCAGTCATCGAATCAATACTGATAGTAATTCCAAGACACACAATGGTATGCCTTTTTAAAGCAAAAAAGGATGAATTCCTTACTTCACAATCTTTGCCAAACTTTTGTATTAGCCTCCATACACTTTGATTTTACCTCATATGAAACCGGTCTTGATTCTCTTGCAACTAACCGATATTTTTTTTTTATAAGCAAGAAATATATTGATAAAGAGAACTAAGGGTTCTCGGCCTGCTTACAAAAACGAGAACAAGTTCGGGAAAAAAAAATTACACTCCAATTGAATTTAAGATAAATAAAACAAAGGGAATTTGTTAAACTCATAAAAGTTACAATTGATGTGAGTACTTTTTCCGATGAAAGACCATCTCCAAACCAAAACTTTGATGCTCCAAACCATATCCATAATGTTCCAATGCACATTTCTAAAAATGATGTCATTCCTTAGTAACCACAAATACCAAACCGTTGCTAGCGAAACACAACCCTCCTTCCCTTTCTTCAACTTCTTCCGAATACCAAAGTGTCTCCACTTCAAAAAACTCTCTTTCAAACTATAAGAGTCAAAATTAAGAAAACCAATCCACTCTCCTACCTCCTTCCACACCAACCTTGCAACCTCACAAGACAAAAATAAATGTTTACCCGTTTCCAAAGAATTGCAACAAAAAACGCATTTAAGATTCTCAACCGGAAAAGAACGCCCCCTAAGAGAAAGGTTAACCTTAGTTGGAATTCTATCAAGAAAGCATCTCTAACCAAAACAATTAATCTTGAACGGTACATCCACTTTCCAAACGGAAACAAGAGCATCATCAAAATTATTATTAGGACCAAAAAGAATCCTAAAACAACTAATTAATTCCCGAAAATTAGCAACCGAAAGGGCCTCCGAATGCTCCGACAACCACACCACCTTGTCCGGCCTAGAGGGGTCTGGATTAACCTCCTCCAAAGCAGCGCACAACTGTTGGAAATCACTAACAACAGGGCTGTTATGTTGTAAAGCAGTAGCTTCGAAACCAGAAGCTCCATGCGGCTGGCTAACAATATCATCCAACCCGGAAGTTCCAAAATTACCCCACTCCCACGCGCCATTGTTCCAACCACCCATGCAAGCAACAGAAACATCCTTAAGACTTGACAACGTATATAAATTCTTATATTTTTCTTTAAGACTAAAATTGCCAAGCCAAAAAGAGTTGCAAAAAGAGGAAGAAAAACCATTACCAATAAAAAATTTATAATTAGGAATGAACAAATCTTCCGGAAAATGCTTGCCTAAAATAGATATATCCTTCCACTAAAAAGAAGACTGACAACTCCTATTCGAACCACCGCCATCACCCACAACCTTCAAGTTAATATCACCGTACCGAGCCTTCAACACATCAATCCAGAGAGAATTTGATTCCGACAAAATCCTCCACCTCCACTTATGTAGGAGCACAATGTTAAAATCATCAATTCTACGCAAACCAAGACCACCTCTATCGTGTGGAAGACATACCTCCTTCTAACTCACCCAATGGATACTCTGTTTCCCCACCTTCCCTCCCCAAAGAAAATTGCTTTGAACAGAAGTGATCTCTTTAACAACTTTCACTGGAGCGTTATAAAAGGATAACATGAAGATGGAAAGGCTAGATAAAACCGATTTCAAAAGAGTCAATCTCCCTCCAAAACTAAGAAATCGGTTATTCCAACATGTAAGCCTCCTTTTCAATTTTAACACCAAATCCGCCCTCAAAGAAGGACCATTGGATTTGAAGCCAATAGGAATTCCAAGAAAAGTGAAAGATTTCTCAAGGAAAAAAGAAGCAAAATCCATGAACCGATCATTAATATTAATACCAATGAGTTTGCTCTTGTGAAAGTTAATACCCAAACCGGAAACCATTTCGAAACCCCATAAAACCGCTTTGATTGCCCACACATGCTTCCAACCCCCTTCCCCTACAAGTAAATTTTCATCCGCGAATTGAAGAATTTCAACAAAACACCTCTTTATGTTGAAACCCTCAAACTCCTCATTCTCCACCGACTTTGAAACCATTCTCCTCAATCCTTCCGCCACAATCACAAAGAGAAAAGGAGAAAGGGGATCTCCTTGTCTCAAACCTCTTTCCGCAACAAACTCCTTCGTGGGGCTTCTATTAACCAACACCGACATTTTACTATTAAAGACAAGAGTTTCCATCCACCTCATCCAAACTTCCCCGAAACCTATTTTCCTTAACATAAATCGAAGAAAATTCCAACTAACCTTATCATACGCCTTTTCGAAGTATACTTTAAAGAGCATGCAACTTCTTCCCTCCTTTTTAGCGAAGTCCACTAATTCATTGGCTACCACAACTCCATCTAACATTTGTCTTCCCGGCACAAAAGCACATTGACAATCCGAAATAATCGAATTCAACACCACTTTAAGTCTAGCCGCCAATAGTTTGGAAATAGCCTTATACACACAATCCACTAGGCAAATAGGCCTATAATCATCCAAACATAACGGATTAGATGATTTAGGCACTAGAGCCAAGAAGGAAGAAATGAAAGTTTTCGAAAACAATGCGCTGAAATGAAAACTATGGAAGCAACCAATAAACTCCTCCATCATAAAATGCCAACACTTTTTAATGAAAAAGAAGGAGTAACCATCGGGACCTGAGCTTTTAGAACCCTCACAACACCACACCGCTTCCCTAATCTCCTCTTCCGAAAAAGGAGCTTCAAGAAGAGATCGATCCAAACCATTAATACTTTTAAATGAAATACCATCAAGAATGGGTCTCTCTACATCCGGTTCAATAAATTTAGCCGCAAAATGCCTCATAACCACCTCCTTAACCTCCTCCACCTTGTCCACTATTCCATTGTCCGAAACAATAGAACCTAAAAAGTTGCGCCTCCTCCTCTCCTTCATAACTCTATGAAAAAATTTGCTATTGTAATCTCCATCATTTAACCACTTTAATCTTGACTTTTGTAAGAGCATATTTTCTTTAATCATAAGATTAAGCCAAAACTTCCCATTAGCTAACTTCTTCTTTATTTGCAACTCCTCCTCCCCCTCCACATCCCCTAAAACCACTTCGACATCATCATTTAAATTCAACTCCCTCACTCCTTCCCCCATCTCCAAATTAATCCTCCCAAAAACATTTGTGTTCCACCATTTAAGATTATCTTTTAAAAGGCGTACTTTCTCCTTTAGAACAAAATCTTTCCTCCCCTCCACCACAAAATTTTTCCATTCTTTTTCTACAAAAGGGATGAAACGTTTATCGGTAAACCATTCGTTATTCACTTTAAATGGTTTCAGACCCCAATCCTCTTTATGTTTTTTAGAGCACTTATGAGAATTAAGATACAATATATATTTTTTCATTATTGTTAATATTTTTATAAAGAATAGTAGTTTTAAAAATTCTTAGTTTATGGATAGAAAATTAATTTTATATATGTTCTTTTTAAAGTTATAAAAGTAATTATTATTATTATTATTATTATTATTATTATTATTGTTATTATTATTATTATTATTATTATTATTATTATTATTTATCTTTTATTTCTATCTCTCACACACCATATGTCATAAGATTTGTAATAATTATTAAAGAGAAATGTTGAAATTAATCTAATGATTAATTACATAAGACATATTAAATACAATAATTAAAACTATAATTATATATAAATAAATAAATAAATAAACATGCATAGAAATTAAGATATAACTAGATGGTAATTCGCGCATTGCCCGGAGGTTATAACGTTTTTTGAATCAATTTTGTATTTGTTTAGATATTGTAATTGTTAATATTGTTCCGTTTTCATTAAATATAGAGATATTTAATTTAAATATTTTAAAATGTTTTAAATATGTTTTATAATTGCACAATAATATTGAGGTAGTTTCAACTTTTTATTTAAATAAAGAAAGGAATTACAAATTATTTCAACATAATTTAATTATTTTGTTTTTGGATTAAAATATGTTAATTATTTTGAATTTTGTGGCTATTTTTTTGTTTAAAGTAAGTTTGTTATTTGTAGGTATGATGACTTTTCGGCAAGTGCATCGATAACGTCGCAGTAATAAAAAGATCGAACCCACAAGGACTGTGTTCGAACAAGACAAGATTTGTGCAATTTAAAGTAAAACAGTAAATAAGGGGGTTTGCAAGTTTAAGTGCGAAAAGTAATTAAACAAGTAAACAATATCACAAAAGCGGCCAGGTTGTATTGTAGAATCCCCTATTCTTCTATTGTTGATGTTTAATGCCATGTATGAATGATCTAATCGCTATACCCCCACAACGAGTTAACAAAACCGTTAAAGTCGACCCCTC
Source organism: Lathyrus tuberosus (assembly GCA_022829125.1). NCBI lineage: Eukaryota > Viridiplantae > Streptophyta > Magnoliopsida > Fabales > Fabaceae > Lathyrus > Lathyrus tuberosus. The sequence goes on along the minus strand of JALAZF010001079.1, from coordinate 17,501 downwards.
ACGAATTAACTCACTAACCACTACTCAGAGCTTTATATCCTTAGTCTTCCAGGGTAAGAAGGGTTAGATGATGTATAGATCGTTAATTCTCTAAGCCACTACTCGGCGTCTCCTATCCCTATTTGACAAACATAAGTAGAACATTTGCCCCAGGTCAAACACATAGGCTAAAGGTCAGTAATTCCTATGTGTTCAAAATTAGATTAACAGAGTATCTCAAATAAAAAGCATCATGAACAAGAAACGACTGAATACGATTATAAATCAATAGGTTCATACAACAGTCAAATCAACATAGAATCCAACAATATAGAAATAGGTTCATCATAACACAACCTAGCCTAAGAGAATTTAGTTACACATTATTCAAAAAATAATACCATAATCGATAGATGAAAAAACATAAGAATTCCCTTGAAGAGATGACCTCCAATGGCTTCAAATGCCCTAAAAATCTCCTTTTGTCCTCTCAAAATTGTTCTCTACTCCCCCAATTTTGTAACCCTCATCAAACTGCTGAAAATCGCCTTAAAAAGCACTCAGAACGGATCATAACGCGTAAAAAAAAGGTCTAGAAAAACACACATCACACATTATATAAGCATCGCACGCGCGATAACTCTTCATTCTCTATCGCGCACGCGATGGTGCGCGTGATTATTCCAGCAGCTGCATGTTTTTTCACCATTTTGCACCAAAGTTTCTACTAAGTCTCATTCTTTTATACTTGGCTATTTTTCAGTCATTCTTGGGTCTTTCTTCATCATTTGGCTCCTCTTTTGATATAAACTAATAATACAAATATTTACAAACTATAATTAAGTTTATAACACACTCAATAGAGAACTGTGTTATAAACTTCCCTGTTTTATAACACACTCAATAGATATGTTTGTTTGCTAAATCACACAAGCAACGCGACAGAAACTGCAGCAATCAAATCACTCCTAATTTCTTTTTGTATTTTGAAAACAAACATCCCAACACCATTTCATTAACCACAAAAGATACAAGCCTCAACACAATTCCATTAACCACAAAAAATGCAGCAATCTATTAGTCAATCATAGTTAGTTTCTATAGTTTTAAAAGTAAACATCCCAACACAATTTCATTAACTGCAAAAGATAGATAGAAGCCCAAGACAATTTCATTAACACAAAAGTTAGAAGCAAAGAAATATCAGTATCACGACACTTTTAAATTGCATACTCTACATTAGAGCAAAGTTTTTCATTTTCATTGACGCATCATCGAACACAGAGCTTAAGGCGCTTAATAAGATCCACTATCTGGTCCATTTTTTTCTGCACAGCGAAAAAAGGGAAACCATTCCAATCCTAAATCCCTTTTTCATCTTCTCATTGAGCAATGCCTATATATCCTCTTTTGTGAATTCAATTGTGTTAGATTTCGTTTCCTCTGTGTTACTGGTAGTGGCGTTATTCACCACCGTAGTTAACAGAGCTCTAGCTATCCCCATCTCCTCAGGTGCGATTTCAATACTTAGGCTTTTGTTTGTAGTGAATTCTTTGGCACTACCCTTTTTCTGAAACCAGAAAACAATTAAACTCACTCGTTCATTTGACGCCCCAATCAATTCAGCATTTGAATTGAAGATGCAAAATCAGCAGATGATGTTTAAGTAATATATTTTTCAACTACATCAGAATCTAAGACGAGATTGGTTTACCACGATAATGCAAGTGCAACTATCCCGATTTTGCATCTTGCCCTGTTTTTTACGCATTAAATTCCTAAACAAAAGGAATTCTTATTAAAACTTTCATGAATAATTGTATGTTATGCAGTGCACAGTGAGAGAGAATATCTATTGACAACAACATCAGAAATTACCTGAATTGGGTCTGGTCAGTGAGAAAATGAATAACCTCTATAGCATGCTTGATGATACCAACAACCTTGAGCTTTTTTCTCATTATTCCTCCCATTCATCATGAGTGAGTTTGTCAGCCTCTCAACAATAGGGCACTTAGATTTCCTAAACCTCTTCACAGAGTATGTCCCAACAGTGCGAGGAATTTTGGTTGCCTCAACTCCAATAGTCACTCAACGAAACATCAGTGAGCCAATAAAACAACAACAAAATTACAACCAACAAATAAAAAAAATTTATATACTTCAGCAGAGTATATACTACAAATTACAATAAAAAACTATGATGGATCTGAAATAAACTTGAACATCATCAAAACTCTAGCGGTTGAAGAGTTTGACATCGACCTGTGATGGATTTGAAATGACAACAACATGTTTTTGAACAACTTCATCCATGACTCCAAAGAGAATCAAACATTGTTAGTTAACAAAATCGAAAGTAGAATAAATAGAGAAATGAAACAAATGTGAAGAAAACAACGAACTTGCGGTGAGAGTGAATGAGGCAAAGAAATCAAGCTTGAAGAGGAAGAAGATAGGTGCGTTAAAAACCCTAGTTTTGATGGTTGTTGGCTTCACGGGAAAATTAATAAATGTTCCAAATCCAAAATAAAACCAGTTAATGGTAAAGCAAGGGTTTTCTAAAATAAAAAACGAATTCTTCTCAAAATCGTAAGTAAACAATGTTCAGAGAAATAACGAAGATTGAACGTACCTGGTTAATTTTTCTTAATAGGTGTGGTGGATCTGAAGCTATGGAGAGGGCGAGCAATTGAAGAACTCAGTGAGAACGAAGGCGAAGATGAAGCGTGAACTCTAGTTGCAGCTTATACATAGTGGAACGGTAATGGTGGTAGCAACCAGAGAACGAAAGTTTTGCTATTAGTACCCATTAATCCTTTTGATAGCAAATGAATTTCAAAGCTTGTTTATTGTGCGATGTTTTGGAATGAAAAGATAGGTTGATTATTTATTTGGAATCTTTGGAATGCAGAGAGTTGTACGGGGAACACGTAAAGTTGAGTGCAGTGAGAATATTCAACATAGGTAGTAGAGGTTAGCAGTAAAAAACAGTAATGATGGCTAGAAAATTAGTGGTGGATTTACATCTTCTTTTTCCTAAACTTGTTAATTTTAACATGATAAAAATTTTAATAATGACACATCAGCATCATTAAATGCCAAAACTTTAATATTGCAACAATAGTGCAATTAATCCTTAATACCCTTATATTTAAGTTAAATTAAGAATTTAATTAGAAGGGTATAATTGATTTTTAGTGAGCATTGTTTTTAATAGTTAGATATTAGATATGTTTTCATCATTATGAGCATAATGGTTAAAATATGCTCGGTTGGAAACTTCAAAATTGGAATAATGGTCAATTAAATATTTTTTTTATGAAAATTGAATGAGAATCAATTAATTAATTTTATTGATTTTACCTGGATTCTTCTCTTAGTATATATCAATAAGTGGTAAAACTTTAGAGAGTGAGACTTATTACTTTTATTTCTTCACAAAATTATTACTTTTAATTCTTCACAAAATTATTACTTTATAACAAAACTATTTTGAGTTAAATTTTTTTTCATGCGAGTCCTATACTTATCGAGAAAAATCTATTCAATTCTAGTGATGACTCCAATCGTCAGCCTCAAATTAACGATGTTGAAACTATTCAACAACAATCGACTCTCCTTGTTCTGTCAATCAATTATGCTAAACCTTTTTCCGACGTGTCCAAAATTGAAGTTCTCAACGGTAAAAAAATTTCACAGATGTTATGAGCTTATTCACTCCATCCTTGACATACACGATGTTTCCTCTGCTCTCTCAAAAATGCAACCAGCATCGTCCGCAACTCAAAAAGTTATCCATCAATGGACACATACAAACAAGGTATACCGATACACAATATTAAGTACACTTTCTAACGATTTGTTCGATGTCTACTGCTCTTACAAGGAAGCAAATGAGATATGGAATTCGATGAATCTAAAGTTTACTGACGAAGATGCTGTAAAACAAAATTTTTTTATTAGCAATTACTACCATTGGAAAACGTACGAAGATAAAGATATCAAGACGAAGATCAACAAGTACCACAAGTTGTTGGAGGAACTCAAAGCGGAAAACATTACTTTGCCAGACATATTTGTTGATGGAAGTCTCATTGAGTAGTTTTCAAAATCATGGAAGGATTAAAACTCAAACACAAGCAAAAGCAATTACCATTGGCATATGATCACACAGATCATTTTCTAAGATATAAACAGAACGGAGAGTAAGGATGAAAAGGCAAAAAAAAATTGTTTCTCGAGCAAATCTAATCCAGAATAATACTCAGAATAAGTTTCACAAAATAAGGTACGATCATAAACCCGATCATAAATTTGGTCATAATTATCATAATAATTTTATCCCTGGTGTTACTAATCTCACTTTTAAAGAAAAGAGAAGAATGTTATGTTTGTGGAAAACTAGATCATCATGCACCTCAGTGCAGACATCACAAGAGGAATGACGATTCTCCTAAAGATAACTTGGATAAAGGAATGATATTATTTCTACTCTCATTGCTTAAGCAAATATTTTGACCGATGTGAACAAATGGATAAGAGACTCTGGGGTTACTAGACACATTTGTGCCGATAAAGATGTCTTTACCTCCTACACAACTGTGAGGGATGGAGAAGAACAAGTTTCCCTTGGTAATTCTTGAACCGTTATAGTTTTAGGAAAAAAAGGAAAGTTATGTTAAAGCTCCCATCAGGAAAAACCTTGGCTTTAAGTGAAGTATTGCATGTTCCTAATATTAGGACTAATTTAATTTATGTGGCTCTTTTGAGCAAAGTTGGGGTTAAAGTGTCATTCGAATCTCACAAGATTGTAATGACAAAGAATAATATATTTATGGAAAAAAGTTATTGTGACCCGTGACTCTTTGTATTGAACATTTCTAAGGTTATGAGTAATAAAGTTTCTTTTCTGCTTACTTGATTGATTCTTATGACATATGGCATGCTAGATTAGGACATGTTAATTCTTCTTATATTAATAGAATGCAAAGTCTTGATATGATTACTTTAAATAATAAGCTATCTGGTAAATGTGATATTTGTTTAGAATATAATTACGTGGAAAATAATTGTAGAAATAATTACGTGGAAAATAATTGTAGAAATAATTGTAAAAGTAATAATTACGTGGAAAATAATTGTAGAAATAGTATCCATTTGTTTCTTTAAGATGCTGGATAAATAAATATTTATCAAATAAGTATTCATTATTTGAAGTATTTCCACAGTTAAATGTAAAATTAATAGTTAATAGAGGATAATTCTTACATCAATTATGTGGGAGTGAGTGGGATTGAAAATTTCAAAGCAGAATGTCTTTTTGAATAAATTTAAGTTCAAAAAGAGGTACATTTATATCAAATTAGGGTTTCAAACTAACAATATGTGAGATTAGCTAAGTCATAAGTGATTGCATATTTTAACTCGAGGACCACTCTTACAAAAATCAATTACATATGAATGAATGATGTGATCTAAAATTTTTCAATCACTTAGTCTTTTGTACGTGTTTGCTTTCAGATGGGAAGTCCATATCTAACATACACTAGGTCTTCGAACCACGAGTACGAGAGATTAGCATAAAACTAATCTTCTAATAATTTTGTTTCCAACTAGATGATTAATCTTACACGAATGAACTGTGTTATTGAAAACCATGTGATACAAAAAAAATCCAACCGGATGATTAGTCTTACACTAATAATCTAATTTTTAAATGATTATTTGAGATATTTAATATTCAAAAGTGATATTAAGTTAAAGTATTTTAGTGAGTATGCTTTTAGAAGATGAGCAATAAATTTGTAGTGGTGCAGTGGTTTGAATTAAACAATCACACGGGCACACAAGAGGTTATAAAGTAATTTGAAAAATTAAAATTTGAAAGCCAAGTTATATTAACAAGTACCTAAAATAAAATAGAAATTTGAAAAATTAAACATTTTTTAAAGAGTAGAGCATTGGAATACTCTGTTTTCACAAGTTATAATTGAATAACTTCGCCAAATTTTTATAGTTGAAAATTAAAAATTTAAGAATTTAATTGCAAACATGAAAAGTGTAGTGAAGACAAAGTAGGAAAAGAAAATAAAATTAGAGCAGGAGTAAATCCAAGACTTTATTTATTATTAATATATTTTGGAATGCAACCACTTCCTTGACGAGTCTCAAAGTTGCTGATTCATTTTCTAGGGTTTTTGATGATTTCTAATTTGGGATCAACGATTCTTCTTCCTTCCTAGTTTCAATCTAGAGAAGCTTCCGTGTTATCTTCGGCTTAAATTCCTAGCTTTTGAGTTTAGGGGCCTTGGTAATACTTTAGTGTTCTTCTGAGTAGGGAATGAGGATTGTTTTGTTTTGTTGATCATAACAGTGTTAGATTTGGTTTGTTCCATTTAACTCAGTCTGTTGTGTCTGTTCATTCATTGCATGTTGCATTATGGATTGGGAGAGGGTTGGTAGGAAGGTAAGAAGGGGGAGAAGTGGAGGTTGCTCAGTGTGGAAGGAGAACAAAGGCAAGGGAGCGACGAAAGGGGAACCTACGACTTCATTCTTTGTGACTGATTTTCCAGAGACGATGAATGCTAAAGATCTGTTTGAGGTGTTTAAGGTGCATGGAGTTATATCAGAAGTGTTCATTTCAGCGAGAAGAGACAAACAAAGAAAAAGGTTCGGTTTTGCCAAGTTCCGGAAAGTTCATGATTCCTGCATCCTGGTGATTAATCTTGATAGTATCATTCTGGGAGGCAAGAGGATCTTTGTTAATATCCCCATATTCAATTCGGAGATTAAGCAGCCTTATTGAGTCAGAGAGATTCAGAAGAAGAACTTTAGTCACCCTGGCCAAGTTAGAAGATTTGAGAATCCTAATAAGTTTGAGAGAACCTATGCTAATGTAGTAGGGAGGGTTGAACTTAAGGATAAGGGGACGGTTACTGGTGGTGGCAACTGTGAGACAATCCTTTATTTTGGTTTTGTTTTGTATGATTGCAAATTGCGCGTATGATTTGTTGTGCTTCATTCTACATGTGAATATGTGTGATTTTTGCCTTTGCGTTTGTCTTTATTCAATACTAGATGATTGGAATTGATATTCATCTTAAAATGATTGTTAGAAACACTTTTTATAAGGTTTGAATCAAAAGAATTAAATTTGTTCAGTTGGCATCGATCCATACGTGTTTGGTATCGATCCCTGATTTAATGGAAATTCTGTTTTTCAGTTCACCTTCAGTAGGGATCGATTCATGGATTTTGGGATCAATCCCTAACAGTTAAAAACTGTCTGGCATCGATTCATACGTGTCTGGCATCGATCCCTGATTTAATGGAAATTCTGTTTTTCAGTTCACCTTCAGTAGGGATCGATTCATAGATTTTGGGATCAATCCCTAACAGTTAAAAACTGTCTGGCATCGATCCATACGTGTCTGGCATCGATCCCAAAGTCTGTTTTTCTGCATAATTTTTATTCTAACAGTTCTGTCTTGTTTAGTATAAATACAAAGTGGCAGGTATTGGCTTAAACATGAATTCACAAGTGAAAATTGCAAAATACACAAGTCATAGAGGTCTTTGTAGCAGCAATTGATTGAGCATTCAGAAACCTGAAAGATACTTCGTCTTCATCATCTTCTCAATCTCTTCAATTCAAGAACAATTACACACAATCATTCTTGTTCTTCGGATTGAAGGATCAACGAGATAACGTTCAGTGGTACGATCAACGATCTAGCTGTGGAGTCAGTGGAACGATCAAGGATCTAGCTGGGTTGAAGAGTGAAGGGGGTTTCGAGGAAAAACCTACTGGTTTGTCCTTCAAGAACGGAACTGTTCTTGCGGGTTTGTTAGTCACGATTGCAGAACGGATTCAGCCGCAGCGTAGGGTTTGGAAACGGGGTTGTTTCGCAAACAGGTCGTGGAACCGGTGAATCGTTTGCAAGTCTTGCGGGGAATTCTTGATCCAGCTCTGATCAAGTCGAGGTTCTATACGAGAAGAAGAAGTTCTAGGGATTTAGAATTCTGTCTTGGTATTGTAACCTTTGTAAGAACGAATTCAGCAACTATTGATAAGAAAAGGTCTCAATTTCTTTTGAAATTGAGAGGGAGACGTACCCACACGCGAGGACGACAGTGGGGAACTTCCTTAACAAATCTCTGTGTATCGTATTCTATCTCTATCTCCCTTTACGTTTTCGTTAACTGTTTTGTGATACAAATTGGCGCAGTACGTTTTACGTGTCGTGATACAATAGTGGCAAGAAAACCTTTTATTGAAACATCACTATTGTTTATCATAGAACACATACACGCCAAGTGTTTGACAAAATGGTTTGTTGTGATTTACTCATTGGAATCAGAATTTGTGATAAGTGCATTTAGTGCGAGAAAATTCTGTGTTAACGTTTTCTATCAATCAATTCAAATCCAGCATCATACTTGCGTGTCTGGTCTTTTTGGTAGCGGTTCAGAATAGACGGAAGTCGATTCGGGACCAAAACTTTCCGCTATATTTCAAAAACTCTGTTAAGGTTTTTAAAACCGTATTTTACAAGCGGTGATCTATTCACCCCCCCTCTCGATCACTAGCCACACCGTCTAACAAGTGGTATCAGAGCGCCGGTTCGCTGGTGCTCTGTGGCTGCCTGTAACGATATGGATTCTGAACCAAAGGGGGCGTACAATAGAGCTTCCGTCTTTAACGGAGAAAACTACGGCTACTGGAAAGACTGCATGCGAGTTCATATAAATTCTGTGGATAGGCTAGTATGGACAGCCATTGAGAATGGTCCTTTTCAAATAACCATGACCAATGAGGCTGGCGCCATAGTACCTAAACCAGAAGCTGATTGGACTGAGAAAGATGAGAAAAAGTGGTCGAGTGATTGGAAAGCTCGAAATATACTAATTTCAGCACTTGGTGTTGATGAGTACTATCGAGTATCCCATTGCACGACTGCTAAGGAGATGTGGGACGCTTTAGAAGTCGCCCATGAGGGTACTACTGAAGTGAAACAGTCTCGCATTAACACACTTAATCAAGAGTTTGAGCTCTTTCGCATGAAAAATGGAGAATCTATCTCCGACATGCAAAAGAGGTTTACTCATCTTACAAATCGATTAAATGCACTTGGAAAACCTGTTTCCAATGAGGTAGCTACTAACAAAATTCTGAGATGTCTTAGCAGGGAATGGCAACCTAAAGTGACAGCTATCAAGGAAGCCAACGACTTGACGACTCTTACGATTACAACACTTTTTGGAAAGCTGGAAGAACATCAGCAAGCTCTAGAAAGTCTTGAAAAGTATGAGAACAAAAGTAAGAAGGAGAAAGAGAAGAAGAAAGACAAAGAGGGTGAGAAGAAGCCAATTGCTCTTGTGGCCTCTAGCACTAAGTCCTCAAGAAAAGAGCAAAGTGACAATGATTCAAGTAGTGACAAAGATTCGGATGATGAAGAAATGGGACTTTTTGTAAGGAGATACAATAGATTCATTCGAAGGAATGGATATAAGCATTCCGACAAAAACCTCATGAAGTTTAGAAGACAATCTAGTGAGTCAAAACAGGAAGAGAACAAGAAGCATAAAGGTAGAGGATCTTGTTTCAATTGTGGCAAATCTGGACATTACAAAACAGAATGTCCTATGAAGAAAAAGGATAAAGGGAAGGATTCACCTAAACGGTACAGCAAACAAAGGAGAGCTTATATAGCATGGGAAAGCGATAGCGATTCATCAAGCTCACAAAGTTCAAGTGATAGTGATGAAACCGCAAACCTATGTCTTATGGCTCACATCAAAGACCATGCCTACTACAAGAAGAAACAAGAAGAAAAGAAGGTAAAACAAGCCTACTATAATAATGTCTCCTCTATGTCTTTTTCTGAACTGAAAATCGCTTTTGAAAAACTGCATAACGAAGCTGTAGATGCTTTCAAAAGATTATCTTCCGATAAACAAATTTTTTCATTCTTGGAAGGTAAAGTATACAAAGCTGAAAAAGATTTAGAAAGCTTGAAGGCTAGTATTGCAGAAAATTCAAAAGATATTGATGTTAACGGATGTAGTAAAGTTAGGTATTGTGAAGCTTGTCATATTTGGCAACGAGAGGTTAATACTCTTAAAGTCAAATTGGAAAAAGCTTTACAACCCAAGGTGACTTACGCCGTTGATACTAGATTGTTTAAGAAGTCATTGAATCCTCCATATGCAAAATACTCTTTTACTCCAAAGGATTCAATGAACAAAACTAAACAATTGCATCATCATGGTTTATGTCATTATTGTTGTCGTGCTGGCCACACCATTGAGAAATGCAAGTTTAGGAGGTTTCTTGTTCCTAAAGGCATCTATCAATGGAAGCCAAAAGGCAACCATGTTACCACTTACCCCTTTGGACCCAATGAAAATTGGGTACCAACCACTCTCTTTTGATATTGTAGGAAGAGTGCCTTGCATCCGAAGATAGGAGATGGTTCCTAGATAGCGGCTGCTCAAGGCACATGACCGGTGACATATCGCTTTTTATAGACTTCAGAGCAAAGAAAAAGGGATATGTTACTTATGGAGACAATAACAAAGGAGCTATACTTGGCAAAGGTAGTATAGGTAACCCCTCTACCACTACCATTTCTGATGTCAATCTTGTAGAGGGACTTAAACACAATTTGTTAAGCATAAGTCAATTGTGTGACAAGGGTTACAAAGTTTCTTTTACAAAAACTTGTTGCATAATTGAACATGATGAAAATAATGTTGTGTTTAAGGGTGTTAGAGTAAACAATATCTATATGCTTGATCTTTGTGATGTATCTTTAACAAGCACTAAATGTCTAGTTACCTTGAATGATGATTCTTGGCTTTGGCATAGACGTTTAGCGCATGTTAATTTCGATTTGCTTAACAAGGTTGTATCTAAGGATCTAGTAGTCGGTCTTCCAAAAATAAAGTTTTCAAAAGACCACCTATGTGATGCATGCCAAATGGGAAAGCAAACAAGGGTCTCTTTTAAATCCAAAAATGTAATTTCAACTTCACGACCTCTTGAGCTTCTCCATATGGATCTCTTTGGTCCGTCTAGGACAAAGAGCTTAGGTGGAAACTATTATGGTTTTGTAATTGTTGATGACTACTCTAGATTTACTTGGACTATATTCCTTCATAGCAAAGATGAAACTTTTTCTGCTTTTAAGAATTTTGCAAAACTGTCCCAAAATAAAATGAATTCTAAAATAGTTACAATTCGAAGCGATCATGGAGGAGAATTTCAAAACTATCTCTTTGATAAGTACTGTGATAAGTATGGTATTGAGCATAACTTTTCAGCTCCTCGAACTCCACAACAGAATGGCGTTGTGGAGCGCAAAAATCGCGTTTTAGAAGAGCTGGCAAGAACAATGCTAAATGAGGGTGGATTGCCAAAATATTTTTGGGCTGATGCTGTTAGCACAGCCTGTTATGTTCTAAACAGGATTCTAATTCGCCCTATGTTAAATAAAACCCCTTATGAGCTTTTAAAAGGAAGAAAGCCAAACTTATCACATCTTCACGTATTCGGTTGTAAGTGTTTTGTTTTGAATAATGGTAAGGAAAAACTTGGGAAGTTTGATGCAAAAGCGGATGAAGGTATTTTTCTTGGTTATTCACAATCAAGTAAAGCATATAGAGTGTATAATAAGCGTTTACTTTCCGTTGAAGAATCTGTTCATGTTTCCTTTGATGAGTCTTATCCGAAAAATGCCGGAAAAGGTATTTCTTTTGATGACACAGGTGTATCTACAGAAGACATACTCAAGGAAGCTGTTGTGGAAACTGATCAATCCAAGACAGCTCCCATTGAGAAGGAGGAAGATACTAGTCATGAAGAAGATAAGGAAGAAAGGACAGCTGATGTGAATGACCTTCCACCAGCTTGGAAATCTTCAAAAGACCATCCCATTGACAACATCTTGGGAGACATTTCAAAGGGAGTCATGACTCGTTCTAAGATAAGTAATTTTTGTTCTCACTTCGCCTTTGTTTCACAAGTGGAACCTAAAAATGCCAAAGAAGCCTTGATTGATGAATTTTGGCTAATGGCCATGCAAGAAGAGCTTAATCAATTTAAAAGAAATGACGTTTGGGAACTTGTCCCGCGTCCGCGAGAACATCATATCATAGGTACTAAGTGGGTTTTTAGGAATAAGCTTGATGAAAGTGGAGTGATAACTCGGAACAAAGCACGTTTAGTAGCACAAGGCTATAACCAAGAGGAGGGCATAGACTATGAGGAAACTTATGCTCCAGTTGCTCGCCTTGAGGCTATACGTCTCTTGCTCGCTTATGCGTGTTCTAGAGATTTTAAGCTTTACCAAATGGACGTAAAGAGTGCGTTTCTAAATGGTGTCCTAAATGAAGAGGTATACGTCTCACAACCTCCTGGTTTTGAGAATGCTGAATATCCAGATTATGTTTACAAATTAAAACGAGCTTTGTACGGTCTTAAGCAAGCCCCCCCGGGTTTGGTATGAAAGACTTAGCAAATTTCTACTTGATCATGGATATTCAAGAGGTAAAGTGGATACCACCCTCTTCATTAAGCACAAAGGAAAACACATTCTTTTAGTTCAAGTTTATGTAGACGATATAATTTTTGGTTCAACTAACATACACTTGGTCGAAGAGTTTTCAAAAGTTATGCAGGGTGAATTTGAAATGAGTCTTATGGGGGAGCTTAATTTCTTCCTCGGTCTCCAAATAAAGCAGCTTGATGAGGGAACAGCTGTGAGTCAAACAAAATACTGCAGAGAGCTGCTCAAGCGCTTTGGAATGAACGACTCAAAATCAATAGACACACCTATGCCTACCAACGGATATCTAGATAAAGATGAACACGGTAAGAGTGTAGATGTCAAACAGTATAGAGGTATGATTGGGTCTCTCTTGTATCTTACTGCGTCTAGACCTGACATCATGTTTAGTGTCTGCATGTGTGCACGATATCAATCGAATCCTAAAGAGTCACACTTGAAAGCTGTCAAGCGCATATTTAGATATCTTCATGGAACATCTAAGTATGGGCTCTGGTATTCAAAAGGAAGCGATTGTAGCTTAGTAGGTTACTCCGATTCTGATTTTGCTGGCTGCAAATCAGATAGGAAAAGTACTAGTGGTACATGTCACTTATTTTCAAACTCTCTGGTCAGTTGGCATAGCAAGAAACAGGTGTCTGTCGCATTGTCAACTGCTGAGGCTGAGTACGTTGCAGCCGGTAGCTGTTGCGCTCAGATCTTGTGGCTGAAGCAACAACTACAAGATTTCGATATTCAACTCAAACGCATTCCAATAAAGTGTGACAACACCAGTGCTATAAATCTTACTAAGAATCCTGTTTTACACTCACGCACTAAACACATAGAGATTAGGCATCACTTTCTTCGCGACCATGTTGAGAAAGAGGACGTTGTGTTTGAGCATGTTGATACTAAGAATCAACTCGCTGATATTTTCACTAAACCACTAGCAACGGAACCTTTCTTTAACATTCGTCGTGAATTAGGGATTCTTGATCTTTCTTCATTACTATCTTAAGCTTGTTAGATTCTATTTTTGCCTCACCTTGGTTGATAAGTTGTGTTTTAGAAGTTGTGAGCTTATACTTCACAAAGGCACATCAACAAAGGTAATATCAATCCTCTTTACTACTCTTTGGATCTATGTGTTTGTGTATGTTAGAACAAATTCTCTATGTTCGTTTATGTATATTCTTTTGCATTTATTGTTTGAATATTAATATCTGATTTGAGACCTATTCTTAAGCATCACTTTCATAACATGTTTCATAAGCATTGCATTTCATGTTGCTTGAGTTGTTGTTTCATTTTTCGAATATTCTGACTATATTTGTTTGGCTTATATAATTTTAAATACTTTCCTAGTATTTCAATGCTTATTTCCGTTTGCTTGTTTATGGTTTCCTTGCCCTTTATTGGTCATTCTTTGTGAGTGATTTTATTCTTCTAAGCTTTCTTTCTTTGTGATTGTTAGCTTTGTTATCAATTTATGCTACGGTTTGCTACTTTGTTCTTCTCTTTGTTGTTTCTTTCCTCTTTTTGATGTTGACAAAGGGGGAGAAGTATAGAAGATGTTGACATGACAGAATGATATGCACAAACTCAGGGGGAGTATCACACATCAATTTGCCATCATCAAAAAGGGGGAGTTTGTGAGACAATCCTTTATTTTGGTTTTGTTTTGTATGATTGCAAATTGCGCGTATGATTTGTTGTGCTTCATTCTACATGTGAATATGTGTGATTTTTGCCTTTGCGTTTGTCTTTATTCAATACTAGATGATTGGAATTGATATTCATCTTAAAATGATTGTTAGAAACACTTTTTATAAGGTTTGAATCAAAAGAATTAAATTTGTTCAGTTGGCATCGATCCATACGTGTCTGGTATCGATCCCTGATTTAATGGAAATTCTGTTTTTCAGTTCACCTTCAGTAGGGATCGATTCATGGATTTTGGGATCAATCCCTAACAGTTAAAAACTGTCTGGCATCGATTCATACGTGTCTGGCATCGATCCCTGATTTAATGGAAATTCTGTTTTTCAGTTCACCTTCAGTAGGGATCGATTCATAGATTTTGGGATCAATCCCTAACAGTTAAAAACTGTCTGGCATCGATCCATACGTGTCTGGCATCGATCCCAAAGTCTGTTTTTCTGCATAATTTTTATTCTAACAGTTCTGTCTTGTTTAGTATAAATACAAAGTGGCAGGTATTGGCTTAAACATGAATTCACAAGTGAAAATTGCAAAATACACAAGTCATAGAGGTCTTTGTAGCAGCAATTGATTGAGCATTCAGAAACCTGAAAGATACTTCGTCTTCATCATCTTCTCAATCTCTTCAATTCAAGAACAATTACACACAATCATTCTTGTTCTTCGGATTGAAGGATCAACGAGATAACGTTCAGTGGTACGATCAACGATCTAGCTGTGGAGTCAGTGGAACGATCAAGGGATCTAGCTGGGTTGAAGAGGTGAAGGGGGTTTTCGAGGAAAAACCTACTGGTTTGTCCTTCAAGAACGGAACTGATTCTTGCGGGTTTGTTAGTCACGATTGCAGAACGGATTCAGCCCGCAGCGTAGGGTTTGGAAACGGGGTTGTTTCGCAAACAGGTCGTGGAACCGGTGAATCGTTTGCAAGTCTTGCGGGGAATTCTTGATCCAGCTCTGATCAAGTCGAGGGTTCTATACGAGAAGAAGAAGTTCTAGGGATTTAGAATTCTGTCTTGGTATTGTAACCTTTGTAAGAACGAATTCAGCAACTATTGATAAGAAAAGGTCTCAATTTCTTTTGAAATTTGAGAGGGAGACGTACCCACACGCGGAGGACGACAGTGGGGAACTTCCTTAACAAATCTCTGTGTATCGTATTCTATCTCTATCTCCCTTTACGTTTTCGTTAACTGTTTTGTGATACAAATTGGCGCAGTACGTTTTACGTGTCGTGATACAATAGTGGCAAGAAAACCTTTTATTGAAACATCACTATTGTTTATCATAGAACACATACACGCCAAGTGTTTGACAAAACGGTTTGTTGTGATTTACTCATTGGAATCAGAATTTGTGATAAGTGCATTTAGTGCGAGAAAATTCTGTGTTAACGTTTTCTATCAATCAATTCAAATCCAGCATCATACTTGCGTGTCTGGTCTTTTTGGTAGCGGTTCAGAATAGACGGAAGTCGATTCGGGACCAAAACTTTCCGCTATATTTCAAAAACTCTGTTAAGGTTTTTAAAACCGTATTTTACAAGCGGTGATCTATTCACCCCCCTCTCGATCACTAGCCACACCGTCTAACAGCAACCATTTATCTTTAGAGGTGGATAAAGTCTGTTTAGAGAATTTTAAATGGTCGAGAGTGGGAGTGGTGATGGAGGACGGGAACGCTTATAACATTCAGAGGAATCTAAATGAAGAAGGTTTTTTCAACATTAAGGCTACTCCCTTTTGGTGTGTCGATGTGCTTGTTGGAAGATATATCAGGAGGCGATATTGAAGAGTTTGTGTCGGATTCTAGAGATTAGTTGGACATCTGGTTTAGAGAAATTCATCAGTGGTCACCGAAGGTGGTTGATAGCAAAAGATTTGCATGGGTGAAGTGTTTCGAATTGCCGTGTTTTGCTTGGTGTGTGATAACAGTTTTCACAAGATTTCTTCTAGTTTGGGTACATTTATTCAGTGTGATGAGAAAAACCAGGAGTAAGACTAGATTTGATGCTGCTAGGTTGATGATCAAAACGAAGTTAGGGGCAATAATGAACCTGGAGGTGTGTATTGAAGTTAACAATCACTTCTATACCATTAATATGATAGAAGATTTTTTCGTGTGGTCGTGAAGTAACAACTTTAGAAGAAGTTGATGAGGTGATAGATTCAGACTAGTTTGAATCATCTATCCCTTCAGATGCTGAAGGCGCGTGGGATTCCAACGAAGTGGATGAGTGTGAGCTTTCCAGCATACAAAAAGTTGTGTCCTGATGAGAGAGATTTATCACAAAAATAACAAGTGTCAGGAGGAGTTTGTATTAATTCAGATAACTTGTCCATAGTTGGTGAAAGTATTAGGAATGGTGCAACAGAAGTTGGGGCGAAAGGTAGCATTGATAAGACTATAACTGACTCTAGTATGAACTCTATTGGGTGTAGCAGTGGTGAACATTTATTGCTTAGATAATTGGGTGACAAAGTGGTCCATTTAGTATGTGACAAGTCCCTAGCATTATCAGTTGGGAGTTTGGAATTAACCTGGTCAAAGAGGCACTCCAAAAAGAAATATTTAATGGAGAGTTTAGTTGTGGATCTTGGGTGCTCTAACCCTATCTCTGGGCCCCCATGTGGTTTAGTTGGGCCTTCTAACTGGGCCAAAACAAAAAGAAAAAGTTACTGCATGAGGTTTAAAATGTGGTTGAGGTAGAAAGTGCAGGCCTGCTGGAGATATTATGGAAGACTGTTTATTCCGGTGAAAGTCCAAGTTTTTGTTTAGAGGATGGTATTAGATAGGCTGCCCACAAGATTAAACTTGGTGGCTAGACGTATTATCGAGAATGAGCACGATAAGGTTTGTATGTTATGTTTCCAAGAGATTGAGGACTCTACTCATTTATTCTTCTCGTGTCATAAATCGTCTTTGGTTTGGAGTAAGATATGCGAGTGGGTGGATATAGGTAGAATATCGGAATCTAATTGTAGTCTTTATGCGAAGGCTTGGTACTCGTGCCTTCAAGGTCGAAGCATAGTGGGTAAGATAAATTCAATTTGGTTTACCACTTGTTGGAATATTTGGGAGGGCTAGAAATAATATTTTGTTCAATGATGCGATTTGTAACGTTGATGATATTGTTATTAATATTAAAGTTACTTCGTGGAATTGGTTGATTTTAGGTTATGAGGATAACAATAAGTGTAGCTTGTACGAGTGGTATAAGTTTTCGTTCGATTTTTTGTAATCGTTTAT